>JAAMPI010001450.1:0-14359 GCA_013054445.1 Cudoniella acicularis | reverse complement strand
GTTTTTGCTAATAGTTTGGGGTGGGGAATAGGTGGTTGGGACTCTTCAATGGGGTTTCGGCGTTTAATAATTCGGGCATGTCGTTGTTGGATGCGAACATGGTAAAATCGCCAAGTCCCTCTATCACTTTTTACTAATATGTTTTTGCAGGTACCCTTCCAAACTGCAGCCTACCCTCTAGTAACAATGGGCCTCATGATCTTGGCGGGAAATACCGCGTATGTCTCCCAACCTCTGCCTTTATTCCCTTTCTCCTCTACCAAAAGAAAACGACTAACATAGCCAAAAGATATCCGCTTTTCCTACGCCTCATAATATGGAGTATGCTTAAAGTTCTCTCCCTCGTGTACCCGGACGAAGCGCAACACGCAGAGTATAAAGCTACGCTGCGTTTCGTGCTACAGTACCCGAGAAGAGTGTATACGAATCTTTTCCCGAGCGCGCCGACTTGGTGGTTACTTTCCACGGTCGTTATGCTGAATGGCATTGATGTAGGCGCTCACCCCCTTTCCCAAACATCTGATATACTTTTCTCCCCAAGACAGGCACCAAATGGCCAACAGCAGTACTTTTTTAACTCCTAAAACATGCTGGAATATGTTCACTAACAGGATCTTTTAGTGGGCCGCCTTCGAAGTCCTAAATATCGGTAACCCGGCGACAATGTCCATCCCACCTGGCTACCGTGTCCTCGACGGACTCTTTCAGGCCCTGGCTGTTCGTTCGGGAGGGTTTTATGTCGTCAATATTGCAACGCTGCGTATTGGGCTTCAGGTCCTTTACATTATTATGATGTATATCTCTGCGTACCCTGTCGTTGTAAGTATATGCGCATTCCTTTCCAATCCTTCGTCTTACTCCAAACACTTGGCTCAAACAACAATATATAATCTTCAAGCAACCCCGCCCAAGCATCCATCATTTTTGCTCTATTTACTCTCACACCACACATTGCAACAACTTCATATCCGCTAACAGCCAATCTCCCCTCTTGTAGATCACCATGCGCCACTCCAACGTCTACGAAGAGCGCTCCCTCGGCATCTACGCCGAAGACACGCCCGATCCCTCCGACCCTTCCACCCTCCCACTCCCCAAACTCGGCACTCTAAGTAAAATCCGCCGAACCCTCACAAACCTGACCCCCTTCCCGCCCTCATCCTCGCCCCCTTCCCCGTCCCCCATCAACCTCGACACAGGCAAGCAATTCGTCAGACAGCAAATCCGCGGCCAACTCGCACACGATCTCTGGTGCTCGTCCTCGCCGTGCTCCTTATCACTATCATCGAAACGTCAAATTTTGACCGCGATCCTGTCACTTATTCGGTGTTAAATATTGTTTTTGAAGTAGTAAGTGGGTATGGGTGTGTGGGTATTAGTACGGGACTGCCAAATCAGGCGTATAGTTTTAGTGGGGGCTGGAAGGTGGGGAGTAAGTTGATTCTTTGTGCGGTTATGCTTAGGGGTAGGCATAGGGGCTTGCCGGTGGCGCTGGATAGGGCGGTGAGGTTACCGGGCGCGGGTGCTGGTGAGAGGGGCGAGGTGGGAGAGATGGAGGAGGAGGATTTTAGGTTGAGGAGGAGCTTGAGTGTTGGTCTTGGTGTTGAGGCTGGGGTTAGGAGGGGAAGTGGTGGTGGTGGGGTATAAGCTTTCAGAACACTAGAGGAAAGCTGTTCGTTCGATTATATGCCCCAGTTCTTCTCTGACCAGTACCGTAGCTCTTTCGAAGCCAGCCACAAGATCCACGTGATTAGTTGTCACTAATATCGTTCAATTGGCGATGTATGAGATATCGCAACATCATTACTTTTCAGGCACACGACACAGCCTCCACAAGCGGGGTCCACAACAACAAGGCACACACAGGTAGGTACATACATAAATACGAGCTAGAGCCTCCCTCTCCTCACTCTTGCGCGTACCTTGTAATTCACTCATATCAACTAGCTGGCCGGCAAGCAGGCAATGGATCCGGTGTCCATAATCGGCGCCGTTGTCACTGCCACCAAGACCCTTTTCGGTATCACTAATAGTGTTTTGAGCTTCGTTAAAGAAGTGAAAAATGTGAATAGTGCTGTGCGGGATATATATGATGAGATTGCGTCGCTGAGTCGGACGTTGCTGGCTGTGGAGAAGACTTGTATATATGAGCTAGCCGCTGATTTTCCTTGCCCTTCCTTCCCTTTTAACGCCCGGCTCCCTCCCATTGAGAAAAATAAATAAACTGTGCTAAATTGTTAAAGTGTTGAACTCTGCCGTCGCACACCTCGGTGGAGGAGAATCCTGGACCGCAGTGCTAAAGTCATTAGAAGAATGCTAGGACACAGTCCGCGCTCTTCACAAATGTTTTCTAGGCTTGCAAGCTCGAGGAGAGGGCTCTAGAGTCGTACACCAAACCGTGTTAGTGGTCCGATTGCGAAGCATTGAAGGCGAGTTGGAGACGTTGAAAGGGAAGACTCAGAAACATAATTCCGCTCTGCAATTGGCATTGCAGATGATAACCGTGTATAGTTTTTACCACCCACGCCATTTGGATGATCAGCTTCTCATCTACAGTTTAACGGGCATAGATGTTCCCGGACCCCGGGATAGTTATCGATGATCTCAGCAAGAAGATGGAATTACTGGTTGATATGATTGCACAGATGGATAAGTCTCGAGGTTTGGACGCAATTGCAGCGATACCTCAGTCTTCGACGCCCACGCCCAACCTCCCTTCCTCCGGCGAAAGCCTGATAATCTCAGCTCAGGAAATTGCCTTCAAAGCGAACAGAGTCTTAACCCAGAGCGAGCACGGATTAGTGAGAGAAGTACCCCTGACGTGGGCAGGCCGATCGTGGCTACGGGAATCGCAATCCTGTTCTGTTCAATTATTAAATGTTTCGTCTATGATCTTCGGGCGTGTGAGCTGGAAGTGAAAGATGATATCAAGGGAGATGAAAAGCATGTATGAGGACTATAATGAAGACGAGCATTGAATTGAAGAACAAGAGAAGAGGAAAGGGATGGAGGGTACCAATTCTATTGAATTGTAGCGAGAAAAGAAAGCACTAAATGAAGCAGTAGGATAGATAGATACCCAGCATGAAATATCGCAACTACGCGATACGATACGAAGAAATGCAAAGCGATTAAAACCCCATCTTAACACAGCAAGCATTCATTCCACTCTTGAATCTAACCTCATCTAACTTCATCTAATTTCATCTAATTCATCGAATCTCTTCTCTTTCTTCGTGACTCCTAAATCGTGAGTCTCGATACATCTTCATCCCTATCGTTATCATCACCTTCTAAGTTCTAAGAGAGCCGTACGATTCATCCGTCCCATCCAGGTTCCATCTAGTCAACCAGCCAGTCTAATGCAAATGCAAAATGCGCCTCCCCTGAACCACCTATGGTCCAGTATATGCCACGCCAAATCCATGTCCCAAAAACCCCACTCCAACCCAAACCCGTACCAAGCAAGCACAAGATGTTGAAAACTCCCGCTAAACCCCACACATCACCTCCTATGCCATCCCATATATACAACACCACATACACACACATATTCATCGTCATCTACCTCCGCTTACCACCCATATCCGTCATGGCCCTCCTCGGCGGTCCCCCCATCGAGGCCATCGGAAGCTCTCCCCTTTCCAACGCACTGTCCCTTGCCACCGCCTGGGGACTAATAATCCCAGACCTGGGATCAATCCTCCCAGAAGAAGTCATTGCATCACCTGCTGTCCCCCTTCTCTGTCGCCCACTCAAGTCTTTCTCCATCTGGTCAGCCCAGTTCACAGAATTGGAACTTGAGGCTTCAGGGATACCAGGCATATCACCTATACCGAATTCTCTCGTTCCGGATTCGAGATCTTCTAGCGTGGTACCCTCATCTGCGTTTCCTAGCTTGCTTCGACTGCGGCCGAAGAAACGGTTCTTGTGCAGGCGTGAGCTGCCTCCGCTTGACACCTTTCCGAAGGCGCTGTCTCGACTGGTTGTTCGGGCAATTGATGAAGCGTCCTCACTGCCTCTACCATCCCTAGACGATTTTCCAGGGCCCGGTGATGGGGAGTTGGTTCTGATGGCTGGTAGTCTTGGTTTTGGATCGTCGTAGACGTCGCCGAAATCCGCGCCTGATGAAATAGCTGACATGCCGAGTGAGAAATCGACACGCTTGCCCATCTGACCTATTGATTCCCCACGACGTCGAGATGATGAATCTCCTCTATTGCGCAGAATTGAAGGGTAGTGTCTCAAAGTCTGCGTAAGCTGTGCCTCATTTGAAGGTGCAGGCTGCACGAAAGGAGGATCTCTTGCAAGAGTGCCAGAACGTGGACCTGGACCAGGAGACTGATTATCATTCGAAGGCAATGATTGAGGATAAGCGCCATGAAGGAACACCGGGAACTCCTCAGCAGCACCAGCAAGACGCATACGTGGACCTTCAATTCCGAGTTCGGTCATCGTAACCATCATAGCGCAGATAAATTTGTTTCGACGTTGCAGACGCAGAAGCTCATTCTGCCAGTTGGATTTGTAGAAGAAAACAACATTCAAAGTAATTGAGTACGCTTCGTAAATGGTCGTAAGTTCCGTAAGAATGTTCTTCTGGTACTCACGATTTTCCGAAGCGACGAATTCCAAAAGTCGTTGACGAAGGCTATCGATTTGCTCAAGGGTTGTTCCAAATTTAACAGTGACGGGAACAGCCTCTGCTAATCCTCCTGATCGTCTTTGATTGAGGATGAAGAGAGTGTTGAGATAGCTGTTGGGCGCTTGAACCACATGGCCTTCCATCTTTTTAAATTCCGTATACAGGAGCGATATCTCTTTGACAAAGTAGTCATCGCCTTTCATTTGAGATCCCGTATTTCCGTAGACCGTAACTCTGTCTCCCACATCGAATGGATGCTTGACGAAAACGAAGATACACGACTGAAGGAACTCCTGTGCTGTCGCAGAGAACAACCAAGAAAGAGCCAAAACGGAAGAGCCAAGAGATGTCAAGACACCGGATGCCGAGGTGGAGATGATCGAGACAAAGACGAGGATGGTAATGACAAACACGATGAACATAAAAATATCATCGAGCTTGGAGACCACCGAATCCAAGTCTTTCAAGGATGCTGTAATGGCTTTTCGCTCTCGTCCAATCTCTACACAGACAGATTCAAGCTCTTCCATGGAAATATCACCATTCATATCTTTATCGAACATGGTGAAAGCGGCATCCGCTTCATCATCATTATCAAAAGCTGGTCTCAAATCATCGGATAAGACAGTTTCAGTACCCTCCTGTGCAAATGTGCGATATAGTCGACGGGCCAGAACTTGGGATCCGGGGGTCGTGCCCAAGAGTTGAAGAATACTAGAAGTCGTTAGAAGGGTCTATTCTAGGAGAATGTTTGCTTACACTTGATGTGGATGCGTGCTAGTTGCGACAGCTTTGCCTGTAAAATCACCTGCCACCTTCCCGGCGACATCTCCCACTTTGTTGAAAACTTGACGTGCATTCTTCTGTGCCTTGTTGACGTATTGCATTGGAGTTCTCGCCCCGGAAGATGGGCCGGTCATTGGGTTAACTTCGAACTCGGAATCTTCCATTGCAATCTTCTCCTTCGAGTAGATGTACAACTTGACCAAGCTGGATATTTGGAATTTGTTAACCTCAATTCGGTCTGCATATGTTCTGAGATGAAAGCTGATGGCGATGAGCTGGATGATGATCTTCTCAATGAAGTTCAATGTTGCAGCCACGAAAAGAGATATTATGATCTTATTGACGGTGGATTCCCAGTTTCGGGTGGCCGTGTCTCCATCGAAATGATGGTGCTTCATGGTGGGCAAGAAAGAAATTTCAATGGCGAGCCACCAAAAGAAGAGTGTCGCAGGGACCTCGAGCTGTTTTCCCAGGTCTCTCCACTTCTTTGCGTTATTGGTGAACACACTGGCAATGAGACCCATTGGCCAAGGTATGCATTTTGCTATGATCTGATACATATTAGTATTAGCTACTAGGAACTAGTTGAGCACTTACTCTGCCTGCCCAAAGTGTCAACCAGACGATCTCTAACCAGATTCCAAACCAGAACAATCGCACATCGCCAACAGTGGCATCTTTGAAGAGTAAAAGTCCAAAAAGAAGTGGAATGAGGAGCAAAATGACGAGAGGTGTAATATAGATGAAATATCGGACGAGAAAACTAGAATTGTGGATCTTCTTAAAGATCTTGGAGAAGTTTGTAGATGGATTCTCGGGTGGTTGATAGACCTTGGTCTTCTCGTGAATTGGTGTAGTTCCCACATCAAAATCATCAACAGGTTCTCCAGCAGTTCTCGATCTTGACCTATTCATGGATTTTGACCTTCCCATGCCGTCCTGATTAGACCTCTCGGCGTTTGATACTACGCGTTCGGCGCGCAGCATTTCCAGATCATCGTCAAGACGACGGGACTGCTCCCTCTGTGCTGCTGGTGACATTGGTGATCTACTTCGGTAGTCTTTTCCATTATGATCGTCCCCATCTACGTAGCTCGTTGTGACACGCAAATGATTGTTATCGATTCCTTCATCGAGCCCATCGTCTTGCAAAGTGCCGTCTTCATCAGACGATCGTCGGTCGCCATTGTCGGGTGGGTTATTCGGCGCAAAGGCAGGGAATGAATATTGTTCCTTTTCGTAGGTTGGCGTAGCCATGTCGTGCAGATTTCGAGGTATCAATTAGGTAGATTTCTAGAATATGATGGCGCCGCAGAACAAAAGAATTGGCTGCGCACCAGACTTTGAACAAAGAGAATCAACGAGTGTCGAGGTCGATGGCGAAGGCGAGGTCAAGGTAAGGAGGAGAAAAGGGAATTGAGTGAATGCTCTTGTCTGTTGAAGTCGACGGCGCTTCGAGGGCAGTTCGCAGAAATCTATTCGGATGGTCGTTATAGCTGTTGAGAAAGCGAATGTGGTGTTTGCGAGCAAACAATGATGGTTGAAGGAGGGGAAGAGGAGGGAGAGGAGGCGATAGATACGAGATGTCGACGACTTGAAGTGGAGAGATGGAGTCTAGTAGGAATCGCAGTTAAGATCGAGCCTTAAAGAAGATCGCACGCGCTCCCGCATCGCGTGGATATGGGAGAAAAGAAATGGTGGGTCAAGATCTGTGTTTTCAACCAGGTCGAGCAGATTATCCCAACACCATGTTCCTTGTCACCAAAAATATACGCGCCTGTGCCAATTCGAGTATAATCCGAAAGATATAGCGTCCCATTGGCTGAAAAGCTGGTTGTTCTAGCAAAATGAGGCAAAAGCCCAAGACGTCGGAGGTGTGGTAACAAACCGCTGTTGAACGCGACGTCATGGGCAGATCATTTTTCACTGTGCAGCCACAGCGTTTTGACTCTGCAAAGAGTCTTCACAAGAGTTATACATTTGCTGGGCCGAGCGCTGGGGAGTAACTTCTATCCTACAGCAGAGGAATATGAGGTAAGGAATACTGTAGGGTGGTGGCGAACCCAAAATGACACTCCCAGGCCAGGACATGCAGCAAAAGGAGGGTGAGTTCCTAAGCGTTTCATGAAGCTTGGCTGCCAAAAGATTTCCTTATCGCATCTGCCCTGTCAGAAACCCCTGAAATGCCCCCTGAATACCCAATGATAAGGATCCGCCACTGCGGTTGTGGCCAATGGCTGCTCAAGCGAGAGACACAGCATTGTTCCTTGTTTCAGCAGCACGAGCCTCGGGCCTGGAATTTGATGATCAGAGGCGATCAGCATGACGCGTGTGGTGGTGGGGGGCAGAAAGGTGGGTATATATGGGGTCCTGCTGCAATTTCCAGGAGAATACGGGTTCAGAAGAGTTGCGATCGGTGATCCATCCCACTTAAGTTTTAATTGTGGGATTTGTGGCCTTGAAAGGAGAAGCATGTGAAAAATACGGGAAATTGAAGCCGGGGATAACAACCTCAACGACATGTGAAGGCTTTACATCTCTCCTATCTTCCTGTTTGGTTCCTCAAGTTTGGAGGATATTTTGGACAACCGCCAGAACGAGATGTTTCTCCGCCAGCTCTCTATTTCTCCGCTTTTCTTTACCTTCAGACAAGAAACAGTATCTATTGGCCCTCAGTTGGGGAATAGCTTTGCCGATCTTCTGGCTCAACTATTGCTATTTCGAGTAACTTCGTTGGACTGCCTCGTTGAGTCGTTAAAGCTTCTCAAAACCGCCTTTGCTCCAAAGGTTGGATTTGTTATTATCCCAGATCAACCATATTGCTCCTAATTTATTTTGCCACGACAAAGAAGTGGCCTTGAGAGTTAGCTCTTCAAAATAAGTCCGTCGCTCTCGCCCGAGGGAAATGCCAACAGCGCCAATAGAAAGGACAAGGAAAGATGCTTTTATCCTTCGCCAGCTTGGTCAGAAACTTGCCCATGGAGAATAAGGATGGATTCAGAGTCGGCGCACAATGGCCATTGTTTTGTATACTGTCACTAAACGCTAGTCGTTTGGCCTGATCCTGATAATTCAATGACTGCCCTTGAAACAACGGGAAAATGTACCATATCACAGAAAACAAATCCCAAAACTTCAGAAGAAAGGACGATGCCGATATGGCTCGCATATAGAATTTATCATTTTTGCTGGGAGGTAAGATCATAAATAATTACTCTGGCGACTTTTCCACCAATGTGGCCATTGGTTGATGATTCATTGGTCAATCCAACCTCCAAGGACAACAAACAACAAACCACCTCACTACCCTCAAATTTAGACGCCATACATTCTGTCATTAGCATAAGAGAAATAAAGCATACATGAGCGTTGCTCAAGGTCTGTAGTGTTGCATCACTATGCAGATTCCAAGTAGATTACTTGTGCTACACAACGACGCGGGATGAGATGGCCAAACGTCAACAATAGAAATCTTTCGACATAGATTCACCATTGAAACCCAAAATTTCAAGACATCCACAAACTCAAATGAAATAGCAACCTACTCAAAGTTGCGTACTATTCAGACAAACAAACAAGCACGTGAACCCCTGAGTCCAGTGCCGCACGGACCTCCCCAACGCGACTCCCAGAATTTGCTTCTCGGTCTCAAGTCTCAAGATGAGTCCCAGCGCAAGACATCAGAATAACGGCCGCGCATTTTCATCCAAGACACGCCAATGTACTCGATAAAAAGTAGCAAGACCACATTTGCAGCTTGCTGACGACACTCGAATCCTCCCCACCATTTCTCCCCGCGACACCATCAACAATGGATCAAGCAGATATACCTGCCCTACTCTCGCGCCTTAGCAGCGATGAAGATGCCCTTCGAAAGATGGCAGTCTTCAAGCTACAGTCCTCAATCAACGACCCGGCCTTCGCAGACCTCTTCATCTCTTCTGGCGGTCTGAACATCCTCCGCCGACTGATCATGACAACCGGCGGCAACACGCTCGCATACTCCCTACAATCGCTTACTCGACTTCTCGAAGTAGATATGGGTTGGGAAATATTCGAATCTGCGGGCAGTGGGGAATTGGTCGAACGGGTTGTCGAGTTGATCGTTACACATCCTCTGGTCAATATCCTTCGCGGCGCGATGAGTATACTGGTTGCCATTGTTTCGCATTCACAGAGCTCGAGAGGAGCTGCACAAAGGACGCCTGGCGCGTTTGGATTTCGCGCTCTTAAACCAGCTGTTGCTGTCTATCCTCAATTCTTCGAAATGGTTGTCAGTCAGCTGAATAGCGCCGATCATGCTCTGTGCGCCAACGCTTTGATGCTGCTGAATGCGCTCATGAGGGATGCGATTTCAAACGAGAAGGATGGGCCGGTCAAGAGCACTGGGACTGTGGAGGAATGGCCGAAATTTATCAAACGACTACAAGACTTGGGAGTGATCAAGGCGGTTTATATATTAATGCAGAGTAGCGCATTACAGGACTTGGCACACCCCCTATTGGAATTCCAGGCTTTAACGAAAGTGCTGCTCAAAAAATGGAGGGATGTCAAGGTTGATCTCGAGAGGCCAGAGCACAGAAGGGCGTTGAAGGGCTTGCATTTGGCTAGTGCGCCCGAGAAGAAGGATCACACGAACGGGACCAGGGCGGAAGAATTGGCAGATTCAAATACAAGGAAAGGAAGTCGGCGGCATAATCCGGAGAAGTGGCGAAGATTGGGTTTCGAGACTGAAAGCCCGGCCTGGGAATTCGATCCTACCGGTTTCCTGGGAATGATGGATTTGACCGATTATGTGAGGAAGCAAGAGGACGGATTCCAGAAGTTGCTACTTGAACAATCATCACGTCCGCTCCACGAGAGATGTCCGGTAGCTAGGGCGAGTTTGGCTTGCACGATTATATTGTACGAACACTTTGAAGTCGAAAAATCGGATGTCGAGGACGCGAAAAGCTACTTGATAATGGAAGGGATGAAGAATTATGACAAGATATTCCGGCCACTACTTTTACAATGGTCGAGGTTACATACGGCCAGTCTTCAAGCGTTTTTCAGAGTGTGGAAAGCTACAGGTGCTGAGCAAGAAGATTTCGATAAAGTCGCGGAACTTATTCGTATTCTCATTGAACAAGTTGTTGGTCAGGCTTCTAGGACGAAGGATGTTCAGGAGGTTGAGGAAGAACTATCGGAATTTGAATACGCCCGGCTACGAGAACTACAGATGGAATTGTTGGAGCTGACTTTCGAGGATGAATGGGGTCAGCATCTCCACCAGGTTCGTGATGAGTTGAAGCACGAGGCTTTGCAATTTGTCAAAGAGCAAAGGATACGATGCTTGCTTCAGGGAGCTTGGTTTCCTAGGAGTTTGCAACAGAAAACTTCCGAGGACGGGTACCAACGAAATGGAAAATCTCTAACGATAACCTGGCGATATGTCAGGCTTTCTCACAATCGTCGATTCTTGCACTATTCAGACTTTAATGTACAGAAACCACTGGAACCGCAGCTCGACCAATTGCATGAGAAGATTGACCTTTCTACGATCAGCTCAGTCATCTCAAATGTCTCCGCTTCAAACGACGACACATCCAGCATTTCCAGCACATCGACCCTCAAAACGCCATCTAATGTACAGAAATCGACGACCAAGATCACGATCAACAGCTTTGTAGGCGCAGCAGAAAATAAATCTTCACGCAACGATCCAACGGAGAGAGCGATACTGACACTTATGCCTCCAACGCATAGTCTCGCATCCGAATGGTTGGATGGTCTCCTCATGTTGTTGAACCAAGCACCGATCACAGCAGAAACAAACAAACTGGTTGGATTAGTCAGTGAGTACGGCCTCAAAATTCGATTGTTGAATGTCAGATTGGATGATGGATATGCGGGCGAGCCTGGAGCGGGAGTCGTTCCAAGCAGAGAAGGACTAGATGAAGATTACTTCTACGAAGTATGAGAGTTTTGGGACTCTTTAATTTGCGATTTTCCTTTTGGCGGCATTTTGTCTTGATTTGGATTGAGTGTATATTGCGCTGATTGACTGATTTGATACCCCTGCTTTCTGGTCTTTTGTCGATCGGTTGGATCTATTGTGTATTATAGGATATTGAACAGATGACAGGTGGTTTGCGAAAGGATTCTTGTATGTATGTATGTGCATATGTACTTTTTGAATCTATACATATTAGTTTGTTGATGAGCCTTATTGGCATTTACTCGATATTCTTTTGCGTTTTATAACCACATAGCTTTTTCAACATCAACATGTAGATGGGGCGGTAAACTCGGGCCCGGAAAGCGGGCCGGCAGATTCACGGAACTACGAGGCTATTTTAGAACACAACCCCGATTTTTGCATTAACCGCTCTAAGGCTAAAGGTGGGGATAACTGTTTCCAACGCCAAGGGAAACATCGAACGACCGATTCGTCTACTAGCTGCGTAAGCCTTTTATTTTTTCCGCGTACGTACAGTGCCAGTACCAGTACGTCTGGTGCGTGGAGTACCGTGGAGTAGTACGTGGAGTATGTGGAGTACTTTGGAGCTTGCGTCATTGATTGAGTGTTGTTGAGCCCAAAATTTTAACGTTACCATTTTGTTGTTGGAAGTATTCTTTTCTTTTGTTTCTTTTGTCTTCTCATTTTATTGATTCTTGTGTTGAATCGTATGCTGATTTTGAGATTTTTTCTGTCGCTACCGGAAGGATATTTATTATATTGTATCGGACATGATGAGATGAGATGATGTGATAGTTTCAAGGGGGAAAATGGAATTGGAAAATACACAAGCACAAACGGAAAAGGAAATATCGAGAAAAGCGAGCAAGGGGTAAAAAGAAACAGCAGAAGAAATGAGGTTCTCACTCCTCCCCTCCATATCCACCTCACCAAGCATTCGTCGAACACTCCTCTTCCTCACCTTGCTCGTCACATTCGCCATTCTGGGGCTGTTGTTTGAATATCAGTACTCCTACTCGACGAAGGGAGAATACGTGTCGGGGAAAGGGGATCGGGAATCGCTGCTGGGGAATTGGAAATCGACGGAGATATGGAGGTTTGCGAATGTGAAGGGGTATGGGGATGTGGTGGGGGAAAATGGGGAGGGGAGTGAAGGGAATAGGAGGTTTTGGGCGCAGTTTGCGCCGTTGCTTGCTGCTGGTGCTCCTAAGGTACTCTTTTCCTCTTTTCCCCCCTTAATTCGTCCATTTATTCTCCCCCTCTCTCCCTCCTTCTTCTCCCCTCCCTTCCTTCCCCCTATCCTCCTATCCTCCTATTCCCATCCTCATCCATCCTCCTCCCTCCCCCTTTCCCCTTCCTCAACCAGATCAAAATCTTGCTAACGACATGATAATTAATAATCTAGATTCCCGAGCCGCAATTGAAGCAGAAAGCAACAGCAGGGATACGACCGAAGAACCCGCCGTTTTATCAGGAGAAGCTGCAGGATTTGGTGGTTATGAATCAAAGTGATATTGAGGGGTTGGGGAGGGTGCATTCTTGGTGCGTATTGTGTTTTTTTGTTTGCGGGTTTTGGGGGAGAGGGAAGTGAGGGAAGTGAGGGTTGGGAGGGATGAAAGAAGAGCATGAGCATTGAGAGCTATATTTGGGGAATACAGCACACCAAGTCGAGTCCAACAGGATTTGCATCCACAGCACAGTTTCGATATCAAGAGCTTGAGCTGAGCTTCCCTCTGGCCATATCGGGAAGAGGGCATTTACTCTTTGAAAACACATACTAATCCACTTGCCTCTCCACAGGTTCATCTCCCAAATCCAAGCTCAACCCCCAACCCTAGAATACACAAAATCGACCCGAGGAATCGTCACCTCCGCCGGGGGCGCCTACTTTCCCCCACTCCTCGTCTCCCTACGCATGCTCCGACGAACAGGCTGCACTCTCCCCGTCGAAATCTTCCTCACGACACCCACAGAATGGGAGCCTGTACTCTGCACCACGATCCTCCCCCTCCTCAACGCGCGCTGCATCGTTCTCTCCACACTACTCTCTTCTTCATCCCTCCTCCCTTTCTCTTTCACACACTACCAGCTGAAAATCTTCTCTATCCTTTTCTCTAATTTTCAACATGTGTTGTTTCTTGATGCGGATAATTTCCCGCTCGAGGATCCGGATATATTGTTTGAACGTGAGCCATATGAAAGAAAGAGAGAAGATGGTGGAGGGGGAATGGTTCTCTGGCCCGATTACTGGACTCCCACCCCCTCACCTATCTTTCCATCCCTCTCCACCTTCTCACCCTACACCACGCCCTTCAACTCCAGTCTCCTTCTTAACCGGCCCACAATCGAAGCAGGACAAATCCTCATCAACAAAGAAACACATGCCAAAACCCTCTTGCTAGCAGCATACTACAATGCGTATGGCCCGGGGCTTTTTTACAGGTTGTCGAGTCAGGGGGGGCCAGGGGAGGGGGATAAGGAGACGTTTGCGATGGCGGCGTTGATGTTGAATGAGAGTTTTTATACGGTGAATGAACTGCCGCATCCGTTGGGGATTAGGGGTGATGGCGCCGCGGTGTTGCAGGCTGATCCTTGGTTGGATTATTTGCAAACTCATCCGAATCCTAATTTTCATCCTTTCTCTCCACCCTTCTCCCCCTACCTCAAACCCAAATCCAATCGCACCATCAAACGGAAAATTCGACCAAGGGCTGAAAACACCACAATCACGTCGAGATACAGAAACAACCATCAAACCCCTCTTCATCCACGCCTCCTGGCCCCCAAAACTAAACGCCATGCGCAACTTCCGCTCAAGAAGACAATGGGGTAGTAAAGAAGAAGTGGAGAAGTTACTTGGGTGGGATGTGGAGGTTGCGGTATGGGGAGAAATGGTCAGTATGGCTTGTGATAAGTTTACTAGGTTTGTGGATTGGGGGGATAAGTGGGCGTTGGTTAAGGAGGGC
>JAAMPI010000145.1:0-59820 GCA_013054445.1 Cudoniella acicularis | reverse complement strand
CCGCATGCGCAATCCTCAACACTAAAAACGTAGCCATAATATAATGCAGCGCCTTCCTATCACTTCCATTAAGCTCGCAGAAAGTTAGGAAGATGAAGGCTAAAGGGACGTTTTCGAGGAAGTTGCCTTAGCAGCGGATGGCTACTCCAAGGGGGTCGGGGTTGGTGGTGGAGTTGGAGGAAGGGGAGGGGGAGGAAGAGGAGGATTTGAGTCGGTCGCCGATGTAGGATTCGTGTTTTACACGGAGGTTGAAGATCCGGGAGGAGAGGAGGAGATAGTAGAGCGTGAAGGGCGCGGCCCAGGTGCCTGCGATGGCTAGGTGGTGGGTGTTAGCTGGTTGTTTATATGTGCTTGGGTGAGAGATTTTGATTTTGTAGATAGTTATATGGGATTTGGTGGATAGATGAAATTGGAGTAGTTTAATGACTTGTACCAGCTATGTCACTGACTACTGGAAGGACGAAAGGGAGGTTGATTGACTTACGAAGAAGTTTTGGAGCTGTGAGACCAACGAGAGCCATGGTGAAGAGTGTATGCTTTTTATTCGGTTCTGTTTTTAGAAGATTAAATTACGGTGTTTTGAAGAACAGGGGTTACAAGAATAGAGGAATTGGGGATAGAAGCGGTCACAAAATATTATGGAAGAACGACATACAGAACTGGTGATAGGAAGTTATTTCACTCGCATGCTAGACTGGACTGCTGGTACTTAACAGCGTCATGTACTTGTACCTTTGGCTTCCATATCCCCATGCAAACGCCATTGAAATCAAGGGGAACCGAGGAGAAATGGAGAACTTTGATTTTACTATCGGGACGATCTCCAGAAAGCTAATCTACCAAGCGTGTGGACTGGGAGGAGTTCTGGAACCTCGAACCTAGCTCTTTGGATTCAGTTCCTGCGTGAGCAAGGAAGAGCTGTCTATACTCTATGCAACTGTACTCCATAGCCTCTGAACGGCTGACCAGTATCTCTTTTCGTCGCTCACCATATGCGCAGCATGACCGCTCTCTATGTATTTCTCCATAATCTCAACAGTATATCCCCGACTTCTAGCATCGTCTGCATGCTCTTCCACATCTTTCCATTCAACCATTTCGTCCGCAATGCTGTATACATACATTCGTGGCGCATCAAGTTCGAACAGCGTCTTATCGTTTAGTTCTTCCCTTGCTCTTTCAACAACGTTCTTCTTTCTCAACAAGACATGAACCGCCATGTATAAAAATAGGAAGACCCGGAACACTGACACTCCAATTGTTTGTGCCAATAACCCCTTGGGCAAACCAACAGTGAACGCTCGAACCGTAGCTTCATATATCGGATGTCCTGGACAGCTATCAAGCACAATCGCGCTGACAGGAAGCGGTTGACCCATCTTCTCCCGATACTTCCGCGCAATAATTGTGCTCGTATATGTCCCTCCATTCGAGAAGAAATGAAGCAGAAGTTTCGTATCTGCTGGCAGAGTATATAAAATCTCGAGGATCGGTTTGACACGGTTCTCGTTGGCAGCCTTGGAGCGAAATGCTGCGTCAAGGGAGTTGGTCGTCACAACTAAGATGCGCGCTGAGGGGTACAGCTTCTCGTAGATGCCAGCATATTTCGAGATGTGCCGAGGCGACGCGTCCATCCATGCTGCGATGAGGATTAGATCTGGATCGTGGGTTTTCGAGGTAGTTGTTGGTTGATGGAGGAAGACGGCGGGGTTGAGGCGGGAAAAATGGTCGAGGCCTGTGGCTTTCTTCGGCTGCGACATCTCTTCCTCTTTTCTTTCTTTCCGTTACCCGTTACAGTACGCTTCACGTAGACAGGGCTTCGCACCTTGCCGGCTGGAACGCAGAGATGCGTATCGCGATTCACGATTTATTCTGCGTCTCGAGGTCGTTGCTGATGTGGCCTGAGTTGGATTTGGCAATGGCTACGTACTGGTTTCTTAACGGAGTTCTCAACCACTCCGAGACTCCGACCGTATTCCGTACCTGGGTAAGCAAGAACATCAAAACTGGAAAGGAACTGAAGAAATATAGTTGAGACAGTGTTGGCTCTTGCTATGACAACTTCACGGTGAAGAAGCCCTCCTTGTTCGAGTTACATTTCGCGTGTCAACAGAGGCGGCCATCTATACACAAACCACTATGGACAAAATTCACAGAGTGCAGGATTCCCACGGTATCAAATCCGAGGCCACAAAGTACCACCTGTTGGTATACTTCTATATTATAAACCAAGTGGTTCCCTATGGTGTTGGAGATAATAGCGTGCTCCCAGGTTGACCTCGCTGGCTCGTAGCTTCAATGTGGCCATCAACTCATTCCACCTGGTGGAGAAATCTTCTTGTCGTTGTCGTGCAGGGCCTTGAAAGCAGTCTTGCAAGCTTTCTTGATGCTAAAAGGCGCGGTTCCCCTATTATCTCTATCAAAGAGTTTGCGGTCAAAGATTCTTTATTGTAAAAGTCGAGCACAAGCCCGGATTAAGCCTTACCATGTCAAAACAACATAAACAAAACAAAGAATATCACAATCGATTCAAAAATTTTGAGTTCGAATTCCGCAACAAGCCCCAAGATGCTGCATTCGGTCAGATTTCCGTCACGGACAAAGGCAAAAGAAATCTTAAAGTTAGATAACGTTCGTTCTCAGGTATGTACACATTGAAAGGCTATGCAGAGTCATCGATGTTCTCTGCCATTTTTGTTACTTCCCATGGTATTTTGTCTTTACCAAGTTGTCAAGACCCCGACTGGGTAGAAAAAACCGAATCTTGCAAAATCCTTAAGAATTGGCTCGCTTGAGCCTGTATTAACAAGTAGCCTCGTGAGCTGAGAACTTCCATTGCTGCGTTCGAATTGGAATACAAAGTCAAGATGGCGGACCCACGGGACGCGAGGATTAAGGAGCTAGAGGACATGGTCCAAATGATGCAACGAGAAATCAAGCCTGGTGAAACGAAGGCAAAACCGCTCCTCGCTGCTGTGAATAAAGCTCGAAAGCATCGTGCCTTTCTCTACGACACCATGAGAGCTCTTCATACTCGCATCGCCAGCGGTAATGATGAAGACAGACGAGAAGCTATTGACGCCTTCGGAAGTATGCTAAAACGTTACTCCGGAGAAGACTCAATCGACAATAATAGCGACACACTAGACAAGGTTTACGGGGAACTCCTTGCCTATGAACGCGAGCGGACAGTCTTTCATAGAAGCCGTGCTCGGAATCTGCGAGCTGAACGCGATTATGCTCACATCGAAATCACACAGGCTGAGGAATTCATACAAGCTCTCCATGATCAAGACCAGTATTCCTTGGATGAAGCTCGACAAGTTATTGGCCACCTCTTGTCCAAATTTGCTGATACTACTCGCAAGCTTGATTATCGTACTCAACGCATCCGAATCCCCTTGGATCCAATCGATCCAAATGACCACAGTGACCAAACAGATATCGATAAAGATATTGCTCCTTTTGAAGCACGAACTGGCCGCACCGTTGAGGAGATTGAGGCAAATCTGGATCTAGCTAGAGAGAGATTCGAAGATGCGTTAGAATTCCAAGAAAGATCCAGTCAACCATCAGACAAATCGCCAGATCAGCTCAAGCGTTGCGAAGACGAGTTTCAAAAAGGAAAAGAGCGTGCTCTAAAGGCAGAGTTTGAATTGGCGAATGCGACGGCAACAAACGAAACCCTCAGAAACAGAAGCGCTTCGTACCTCCAATCAGTAGTGGATCTGCGTAAATTGAACGATGATTTGAATAAACGAATCAAGGAATTAAAAGCTCTTGCTCAAACACGAGAACCAGCTCCGCCTCTTGTTGGCAGAGAGATCTCGTTAGATAAAGCGAACACCCACCTCAGATTGACGATTGGCAATCACCTCAGAGAAGAAAATCGACTCCGCGATGAGAATAAGAAGCTGAATGAACAGATCAAGAAACTGGAAGTGGAAGTGCAGCAGACAGCAGAAAAGCTTAAGGGGTACTTGAATGGCGCGGACAAGTCTCGAAAAGCTTTGGATGCGGAGATTACTCGCCACCGCGAGAGTTATAAGGAAACTAAAAAAACTCACCGATGAATTCATCGCCAGCTTAAAGGGGTCTAACGTGAAAGGGTGGAAACAGAGCGATATTGATGCTGTGCTGAAGCGCCTTAATGATATCCCGAACGACAATTTCAAGGAATTGCAAAGGGCTGCAAGTGATAATGAAAGGCTCCGACGAGCGGTTGTCAAAATCATACCAGTTCCAGACGACTTTAACACGACATTGAGAAACATTAAAGAGATAGTGGAGATATTTGAAAAATTAAGACGAGCAATGAGCAGCGTGGATAGAGCGCCGAGGGAATTAGTTGCTATGTTAGTTACTGTGGATAATAAGCTTAACGCCTTTGGGGTAACCTTACAATTCCTTGCTCGCGGTATGTCGGTAGAGAATTATCAAGCCTACTGCGCGGACTGGCAAGACGCACATCTTCTGGTCGAAAATCTTGTAGCGTCTGCCTCACGCGAAGATGTTGATATGCTGGAACTTCGACGTCAATTACAGGATCTTGCAACCCACATGGCTGCAGAATCTCAGTACGCGAATAGACTGAAAGATGACGACGCTTTTGAAAAACGTTTTGGGGACGATTCGGACGATGTGGACTCAGCTAGAGACAGCCAGTCCCTCAAACCGGCGAAAGAGAAATCCAAAACAATAACCAATCAACTATATCAACAACTTAGGGATCAGTTTGAAGCTTTTGCAACTTCCTTCGAAGGCCGTCTGGAGCAAATAAGTGATCAATGTGAAGATCTAACCTTGAGGCATGCTGAGGGTAGAGGGGATCCAACTGTGGAGGAAGCAAAGAAGCAATACCATGACATGACTATGATCAAGCGGGCATGGAATGGAGAATTAAATCGGGATGAAGAAATGACGCACCTTCAAGGAGTTTTGAGACGCACTCAGATTGAACTTGAACGACTGAGGACGTTATTCAGAGAGCAGGAAGTAAGAGAAGATGAACTTTTACAACAACTCTCATGGTGGAATATCACTGCTGGCGAAGATGCGCGAGGCGGGATTTTATTGACCACTGACCCAAATTCCATAGGGGTAGTCGCAGCCCAGGGGCCTCAGCCGACGTTCGATCCTGTGAAGGCAACTACAGACCTCAAACAGCGACTTAAAGATGCTCAAGATAATTGCAAGGAGAAAACGACGGTTCTTGAAGCCCGGATCCGCGAGCTCGAGAAACAGCTTGAAGAAGCTCGGGGACCTGACCCGCGGCAGACCGAAAAACGACTGGCGAAGGATGTAGACGCGTATCTTCGCCAAATTGCCAGTCTCCAAAGCCAACTTCAACGCGCTGAAGATGATTGTGACAGGGAAAAGAGAAAGATCCATAACGAGCTCAGAGACAAATATAACAAGGAGCTCCAGCGGTTACAGGATCTCCGCGAAAAAGATGAGACAGAAATTGAGAACTACCGTGACATCATTGATGACCTCGAGAACCGGCTTCAGGCCGCGGACGACCAGCTTAAGGACGCGGAAGAAGCTATCACCAGAGTCGGGCTTGACGACGATAATGCTGACCACGACGATGCTGACGCCGATAACAACAACAATATGGTAGCTGCCCTCCAAAGGCAGCTTAAAGAGGCCAAGGAAAAATGCGACAAAGAAAAGGAAGTGCTCAGTGCGAGAATTCAAACTTACCGTACTCGCATCCACGATTTCATTCAACAAGCCAACGATGCGGAACAAAAAGATACCGAGGAGTCCCTAGAAGATAGCAACGCAGAGGCCGATGAAAATGACACTGATGCCAGAGTTGCTGCTCTCCAAAGGGAGCTTAAAGAGGCCGAAGAGAACTTCGAAAAGGAAAAGAAAAGGCTTGATGAGCAAAAGCAAGACCTTGACAAGAAAATGCTAAAGCTCTCTAAGCAATTTACAGAAGCCAAGAAAAATTGCGAGAAAGAAAAGGCAGCGCTCAAGGCACAAATTTCGAGACTCGAGACACAGCTTCAAGAAAATGCTTCATCAAATGACGATATCCGTAACAGACAGGTCGAAGCCCTCCGAGAACAAGTCGACAACCTCGCAGAGAGATTCGCCGATCTCGAAAGTGCGAACGTGGAAGATTTCTACAACCAGTACAGCTTCTCCAAGGAGCCAATTTCTGAGGAAGAGCATGGTGGGACCCCTGAAACTCCTGTTTCAATTGGCATTCGAAATGTCATTCAAGATTTAAGGCGTCTTCAGAGGGCTTTCAATGCCCTTCTCAGCGATGGCCGTATCCGCGGTCTCGGCGACGAAGATAACAGCCCCGTCGTTTACACCCCCGCTGCCACCGGCGACAACGAAGATAATACAACCCTGATGCTTGAGGATACGATGGCTGATGTTGACGATGAAAATGAAAACGAGAGCGAGGATGAGGACGTCGGCCCAGCGCCTAAAGAACCCAAGACTCTCGAGGAAGCAAACCAACGCATCGAAGAACTCACAACCGAAAACGACAGCCTAATTGCCGATATCGAAGCCCTCAACCAAACCATCGCCAACACGCAGGCGCAGCTGAATGCTATAGGTGATAGCTCTGGTAAAGGTAAAAGTTCTGATGAAAATAAGAAACTTCGAGACTTGATCCGTTCCCTGGAATGGCAAATTAGCAATTTGCAAGCAGAACTGCGCCTTTGTATGCCTTCCTTTCTTCCTCCATTCTCTCCCCTCCCCTTCCAACTCCCCAAAGCCAAGCACAACAAGAAAAAAAGCTAACAAGCACCCCCCACACCAGGCCGAGCAGAAACCTGGCAAGCCCGCAAAAAGCATCAACAAGCCGCAACCCGCAAACCACGCAANNCANCANCAACAACGCCTCGNCCGCACTCTCAGCCTCGCAATGGTCAAAGAAAGCAGGATTTAAGTTTGCAGAGGAGCTTTTGGAAAGAAAGGAACGGGGAGTCAGGGGAGTGTGGATTCGAGCTACGTGGAGGAGGATGGGGAGAGGAGGAGTAAGCGCGCGGGGACCAGGGCCAGTACGGCGACGGTGAAGAGGAAGAGGGAGGAGGAGGAGAGGAGGAAGAGCAAGGGGGGTGAGAAGGGTAATAAGAAGGCGAAGAAGGGGTGAGGGGTTGGTGGGTTGCCTTTCTTTTTGGCTTTAATGGGGAGGTATGTGATGGTTTGAATGTATACAGAGAGGGGGTTATATAGCGTCTTTATTTTTATTTCTTAGATGATATTCATTTTCGATTGTCCAGAAATTCTTTGTAAAATTTACAATATGATTCCTAGAAAACTAACGATATGACTTCATTTGTTATAAAAATTGATTTCTTTCTATCTGCAAAAGCGCAAAGGTACCTGGCCAAAAGCCTCGATATTGATCTCGAGCTATTCTCTGCATGGAAGTGATGGCTCAAATTACCTAATGTCAACTATAGCTCATCTAAAATCCAAGATCTCAACGCCGAAACAAACCGTTACTGTCGTTAGAAGGCAGTATCACGTAATATGCGCCCCTTTCTTTCTGCTGAGACCTTGCCCGCCTAGGAACCGAATAACAACCTATGAAAAATAAGTATTCTCTGCTTGCGAATAATAGAAGCATAGGCTTTTTAGCCCTCACATCATCCAGCACGAAAGGACAGAAAGACGAAAAGAAATTGAAGGCAAGTATGTGGGACCCCGGTGTATAATTATAGGTGTTGAAGAAATCACTGGGACAAAAGGAGGTACGGGACGACCGTTTTTAATATTTTCTATGCCTACATGTAAGTGAGGTACTAAAACAACAACAACCAAAGTCAATAAGCAGGTGTGAGTCGCATCACGACGAATCCAGTCGAGCTATCTACAGAGTAGGACTCCTAAGTTAGCAGCATACCTAATCGAGCACACTGAACTTCTGAGATTAGTCTGTTTTCCGGGGCTGTAAGTATCCAGTAAATAAGGAATCCTTTCACGATGGGGGAGGTGGTGGTGGTGCATCGCTTGGTGGAGGTGGAGGAGCATTTCCAGGTGGTGGTGGGGGAATAGCCGAGGTTGGAGGGGGTGGAGGTGGGCTACCAGCAAATTGTTGCAATAGAGCACTGATTCCAGCGCTGCTCAATCCAGGAGGAGGAGCTGCAAGTCCAGGAGGAGCACCCATGCCAGTTTGAGCAGGGTACGCGCCAGCATAACCAGGAGCCTGGTAGCCAGTATAGCCCGTGGCGCCTGCTGCTGGGTAGGCAGGAACCTGTTGTTGCCAAGGAGGAGCGGTGCCGGAAACAGCAGGAGGATAGTTGTTTTGGCCGCCCCAAGCATCGCCGCCGCGACCTTCGCCTGGTCGAGCACGATCTCTAGCCCACGGTGCGGCTCCCCCAGCAGGAGGAGCGTCACGTCCATCAAAGCCTGCACGATCATCACCACGCTTCTGCCAAGGAGCAGCTGCGCCAGTAGGTCCACGTTGCCAAGGCTTCACATCTTCTGCTGGAGGACCTTGATCGTAACCACCGACTGGGCCTGCTTCAATACGTCTAGGAGCATCTGCGTTTGGTGGGCCACCGCCAGAAAGTTCTTGCATAAGTTGCTATTGAAAGTTAATATTTTGATCAAAGTAAACATAAGTGGAATGAACTTGCCTCGTATTCTCGGTCAACTGCATCTCCAGCACCAATGCGACCAGCAGTGGGGCCAGGAGGACCACCGGGACCGTCGTTACGCCAGTTGGCACCACGTTGTCTAGGATAAATTAGCCATCGTTCAAAGGGGACCACATATTCGGTTCCGTACCTATCCGGGCAATCTCTGGCCATGTGTCCTGCATTTCCGCAAACACGACAGATGATGTTCGCAGTAAAGTTCCTCTGCTCAGGACAATCATACTTTCTGTGGCCGATTTGACCGCAGTTTTGGCAAGCTTGGTTCTCATCGTCACGGAGGGTACCGTTGAGAGCAGCGAGCTCACGGAGTTGATTGCGCTTGAGTTCATTCTGCCCCTCGGGAATTGATGCAGCCTGAATTGTTAGCTTTAATTACACCGGTAAAGGATTTAGAGAGTACTCACCGTCTCAATGATGTTGTGAATCAGCTTCTTTGCTTTGTTGACCTTCTCTTCGGTATCTGCCATGATCAAGCAATGAAGATCCTCTTCCTGGTTACTGGTGTGAGCGGCATCAGAACGGCCTTTTCCTTCCTTGACGGATCCTTTTCCACGGATAGCAATTTTGGCCTGGGACTCTGTCTCCATCTTCTTCAAAGTGTTGCCACGGGGACCAATAAGTAAGCCAACTTTAGTAAAGCGCAAGCTAAGTGTTAGTGTATGATCAAAAGCTAATAGCAAATAATGTGAGTGACAGGTTAGTGATGACATTGCGCAGCATTCTCAAATGCGGCGCATCGTCACACAGAAATGAAAAGGATATTTGGAGTAAAGGTTAGAAAGGTTAGAGGGTTAGCAATCATACTGAAGTTAATTTCTGGGTAGTCATTGACAGGCACATAAACTTTCTCCTGTGTCTTAGTGGGACGGCGATAGTCCTGTGGTGGATGATAGTTAGGAATGACCTTCATAGCCTTCTCAATTAGTTTGTGACGCTCGTCTTCAAGACGCTTGCGATAGCGGTACTCTCGAGTATTGACACGACGACCAAAGTTGTCGTATTGGGGCGGTGGCGATGGGGATCTGCATAAAGTAAGCCTCGAGTACGTAGTAGGTAGGAAAGGATCATAAATATATACCTGTCACCATCTGCTGGTACAACATCATCGATTCGGAGCTTCTGGCTAATTTCCTCAATGCGCAAATGAAGGGTATATGCCTCGAGCTGTTCGCTTGTCATATTCGCCATGATAGCTGTTGGAAGTCCCATCAGTCCTGCTGCCTTGTTCTCTGTAGCATCGCCCCATCTGTTTCTCTTCTTGCGACGTCTCGATCCATCGCCGGCAGGCTCTTCAGCTGTCAAGATGTCAGCATACGTCGTGAAACGACGCAAAAGGGAAATATTACCTCGAGTTGGGCTGCGACCGCGCTTGAAGCCACTGTCACCTCCAGCAGGCTGGGATGGGTTGTAGCCGCCATCGTCGCGAGGTGGTGATGCGCTGTCGCCGCCGAATCTACGTCGATTTCCCAGAGGGATGTTATTAGATCCTGTGCTTCCTTGTTGTCGCCACGCCATCTTGTGATGTGGAGAGATTTGTTGTTGGCGTGTTGGAGCGTGTTGGAGAAGGAGAGGGGAAAGCAAAAAAGATGACGGTTCGGGTTCAGAAGGTTAGGTTGCTCACTAGCGCCGTTGTAATTTCAACAGTCACGTGATCTTAGCCAAGGTACGGAGTACCTTTCTTTGTTGCAGCTTTTTTGAGTTTTAAAGCAATTACACTATCTTTTCTATATGTTAAGACAGTGGAAGATCACAATTAAAGCACGGTTAGCAGTGATACAAATGTTTCTGGTTTTGGGTGTGCCTAGACACAAGATACTGATACTTTTTGACTTTTGCGGATATGTCAATCACGCCCTGCTCTTGAAGACAATGGAAAAGAGAGGGGAAGCCGGAACGCAAAATACCCATATGACAAATGCTGTAGGTGTTTCATTGGATAAACTACCTGGGTATGTAGAACACCACCTTTGTTTGTCATGCACATACTCAAAATATGCTGGTTCCCCTCATCGCGCTCTGTAAAAAGATTACCAATCATCGGCGTTTCGCCCATTTATTTCCGAATAGAGTAAGTGTGGGTTAGCTCCTTCCAATCGCAGAATGTATATAAAGCTCTTGTCCTCGGCTTCAACATTCAATGACCACCTCCCGTCTTGTACAAATCAGCAGACAAATCAACAAGATGGCAACCCGTCCAGATATCCACCTTTACACCACCCAAACGCCAAATGGCATCAAGATCTCCATCACCCTCGAAGAACTTGGCCTCCCTTACAAAGTAACCAAAATCGACATTTCTAAGAACACCCAGAAGGAACCATGGTTCTTGGAAATCAACCCCAATGGACGAATCCCAGCTTTGACGGACACATTTACGGATGGAAAGACTATCAGACTTTTTGAATCCGGAAGCATCCAGCAATATCTCATCGATCAATATGACAAGGATCACAAGATCTCGTATCCAAGAGGAACAAGGGAGTATTACGAGATGAATAGTTGGGTGAGTGGTTCCCGTGAATGGTTTCAATGATGTTATCAGAAACTTTGATAATGGAGATGGCAACTGACATTTCAAAAAGCTTTTCTTTCTCAACGCAGGTGTCGGACCTATGCAAGGACAAGCCAACCACTTTTCACGTTATGCTCCAGAGCACAGTATGTTTTATTCCACTTTTTCCCGTTCTCACAACTGGAATTTTGAGTAAATATTATGCCGTCAAATTCCTCGGGTTCGCATCTAGAACGGCTATCAGCTGACATCATCACAGTTGAATACGGCGTAAAGCGTTACACCAACGAAACCCGCCGGCTCTACGGAGTCCTCAACACCCAACTTGAGAAATCCACTTCCGGATACCTCGTTGGTGACAAATGCACAATTGCAGACATTGCTCACGTAAGTGTTTCATCCTGACTCCTTTCCTTCTGGCCTTCGTTATTTCATTTCATTTCCTTTAGCCAATTCTCCACTCCGAAATCACTCATAAGAGTTGCACAAAATACTAACGTACTAAAAGTGGGGATGGGTTACTGCTGCCTTCTGGGCCGGCGTCGACATCGATGAGTTCCCCGCTCTCAAGGCATGGGATGAACGCATGTTAGCCAGACCAGGCGTCGAAAAGGGCAGACATGTTCCTGAACGCCACACTATCAAAGATCTGCAGAAGGATCCAGCAAAGATGAAGGAGATTGCTGAGAAGAGTAAAGCCTGGGTTCAGCAAGGAATGGCTGCTGATGCAAAGAAATAAGTCGGGGAAGTTTACAATGAAAGGCTTAGCAGAGCTTCAAAAATCAGACCTACAAAAACGAGAGCTAAAAAATACATAGCGTTATGAACTATTCTGGTGACTGGAAGTAAACTTGTGCTTTCAATATTGCTACACTGCAGGCCACCAAGGGTATTGTACACACACAAGCTCAAAACGCCGTCTCTTGTATGCCTATCACTTTCCCAAAACTCCCGCTCAAATACACCAAAGCCGTTAGCTATTCTAATTGCCATCCTATCGTTCATCGTGCTCTTCTTGATTCGTATTAACAGCCGGTGCGTTGATAAGCCAACCGATTCCAGACGCCAACCCTCCTACAGCGGCATTCTTCAGCTGATCTCTCTTCCTCATACTAGGTTTTGGTGTTCCCGACTCGGAGGCTCCGTCTTTCGATCCATCGCTTCCTCCAAAGGACGACCCCGAAACAGGCCTCTTCGAGTCGGAGGTATTACTTCTCAGCATAGAGAGAGCAGAGAAGCCACTCTGTGCTCGAGCCATACTGGCCCGAGAGAGATCGAACAGAGATAATGGAGCTTCCTCGGCAGCACGGGAAGTCGAACTTTCGGTAGCATTTTGCTTCGAGGATGCAGCGCCAAATCCTCCAGGCATAGCCTGGTCATCACCCTGTGCATCCCAAGCAGCTTCTTGCTCAGCTTCCAGCCTAACTTGTGTCTCCAATTCCTCTTCGCAGCGGCGATACACATTTAGAATTTCCTGAAGTGTTGCTTTTGGAGCAAGTCGAAGAGCTTGAGAGAGGCACTCCATACGTTGTTCCAAATGTCGAATCTCGAGATTTCCGCTTGCATTTCCAAGGTGTGTTGGTTTGACTGTAAATTTGGTACGGCGATACTTTCCAGCCTGTAAAGCTGCGCGCCAAGACCAGTCATCAATTACTTTAGGGGGCACCTCTGCAATAAGCCCGGATTGCGTCCTTTCGATATCTGGAGATCGTGCATGCGACGGCCCGGCAATGTTCTTCAACCGAGTTATCACATAAGAATACGCTGTCTCGAAGTCATCCTCAGCAAGAGCTGCGTCGACGCACATGCTAACGATTCGCTTCTCAGCAATCGGTATCTGCTCCGTAAGGTGTTCTGGCGTGGAGAATTTGGTATGTCCGCCGATATCCCTGACAGTCAGGCCAGCCTTCACCATTAATCTTCCTATATCAAGCAAGTTGTTGATTTTGGTATAAGTCTTCGGGTTCTGCTCAAGGACTTTGCCAATTATCGATATTGGATCGCCGTGTACGCGCAAAGTCACAGGCTTGAATGGTTCGCCTTGCTTGAAGACCAGTCGATACTCTCCCAATAGATGCGTAACACTGATCAAGTTTTCGAGCTGATTGCAGGCAAGAGAGTCGCTCAAGGAATTGGGAAACGCTTGAAGACTAGACAAAGTAAGCACCTGAGATTTTCACTGATGAACGATGACATACATGTCGTGACATCTCTTAACACCACCTCGTGTTTTATTGGCATTAGTCGCATTGTCATAAGCATTCATGGCTGCGGAAATTATAGTATCCACCAAAAGTTGCTTCGAGAGAGGACGATCTGGGGAGCTTTCGTATATGGACCGTGCAAGAGTATATCCTAAAAAGGGTCAATATCAAAGATGGAAAAAGCATAGATATCACCCACGAGTATTCGTGAGCAGAATTTTGAGAAGTTCTGCCTCGACATAGTCTTTCGCCAATGCTCCAAAAATGCCCCTTCCCGTTGTGGCATCTGCGCCTTCCGATAACTCTTCCGTACCCCAACTTCGCAGCCATAAGAGTTCATTCCTCTTTCTGACCCAGTACTTGTCATCGCCCTTTGGTCCATTTCCAACATGGAGCATTAATTTTGTGAATTCGAGTTGCTGCTCACGCTCATCTTGTAGCAATGCAAGCTCGCCCATTTTTCTGACTGTGGAATTGAAACCAAATTTCGTACATAAGAACGCAGAAATGAGAAGTGCTTGCAGAAATCTGACAGACCCTGCTTTAGCGCTTGTTAAGGGGTTTTGTTCGTCTAGAAGGCCGTTGCGCATATGAAAAGTAGTCTTTTTAGACAAGAGACTTTCATCGAGGCCTAAAACAGGGGCTAGTAATTGGGCAGAAGACTGTAACGTTGGGATCCTGTCATGATCGAAGAGAGTGACGATCCGGGACAAAATCCTGTAGATACCATTCAGGGCATCCTCGGAATCCTCATAAATAATGTATGCTGACGCAATTGCAGCTCGAGCATATCGCCTTTCAAGATGTTGTTGCTCGCCTTCATCCAACCAAACAGTTCCATTTCCATACTCTCCAAGGTCTACATCTCCTGGACCGTCCCATTGTTCAACTGCCTCCACCGCTGTTTTCCAAGAGGTCCCTGCTTGCTCAACAATCCATTTGAACACCTCCTCCCAACCAACGCACTTCTCATTCACAGCGTGGGCTTCATCTAGTGGTGTAATCGTCTGTAAGGCTGCTTGGGAATCGATTCGAGACTTTCGCCTTTTCCATCTTGTGTCGCCATACATCCAGGCTCCCACTAAGCCGCGTAAATCTCGCCCAACAGTTGCCTCATTGTTTTTTGTGTCTTTACCCGTTTGCGAAAGTAGAAGCTTCACACCCGCCTGATCGTCTAACTTTTCAAAGTTAGGAATTGTGAGAAAAACAGCAATTTCTGGGTGGTACTCGTAGTTGAAACGTAGGAGTGGAAGGACCGTAGATATCATCCAGGTTCGAAGGAATGTAGACTGATGTAGGAAAGGCCGTAGTAGCCCTGGTAACTGGGCGATCAAGCCAGTGTTTTCGTCGATTCGCAATGATCTAAGGACAAGAAAACAAACAAGGCAGTCCGGAGATTTATCAGTGTCATACGGCCATGTCAACGGTAACAAGTGAAGCTTCCGCGCCTTCTTCTTCGCCTCAGACTCGTCCAAATCGTCCAGCACCTCGCTGGTAGGAGAGAAATTCGGGTCTTCTACCAGCGTCCCACTAAAAAGCCTGCTCAAGAAAGGGACATAATCTGAAGAATCGAGACTTTCTGGTAAATGACTTAGAAGTATGCGCAAGACAATTTCGAGGTGGAGGGTCTTTCGGTGCCGGGAAACGAGGGTTTCGAGAGCTGGTATATCCGATTTACTGGCCAGCTGGACTGCCAAAAGTATGGCTTTGGCTGCGGATACCTCGGATCCTGCCATGCTTTCAAATTCTTTTCGTGGCATACAGACATGCCCATTTGCTCAAGCTGTTGTATAAAGCTGTTGATAGCTGTCAAACTTGGAACTTTCTTGATGCCTGATCGGGAAAGGCACCAGTGCATACCCGAGTAGTTAGCGCCGCTCCTAGTCAATGTCCAACTTCACGTCTTCGAAAGAGCTAGGAGGATACGTGAAAGCGATCAAACAAGAACAAGATGTCTTCTGGGTATGGACTCACGGGGGGTAAGTGTGCACTGCTTTATCATGCTGCTCAGAGCTGTCCTACACTTGCAGGAACATTCAATGGCTGACAAGTCGTCTTCAAAGGCCCCTCGCGATGCTTTCCCTTTTGGCAAGAGGTCCTAGCCTGCTACGTTGTAAACACCAATGCCGACGACGATTCGGGCAAGAAGAAATGTTCGCCAGCACTAGAGGACTACTACGAGTGCTTGCATCACAAGAAAGAGGTTAGTACTACCCCACCATGGGGAACCACAACTCCCAAGCTTGTATAGTTGTAGAAGTTGACCAGTCTTTCACAATAGGCTTCAAGAGTCCGCGCATTACAGACAGCATACCGAAAAGCAGAGGCAGCATCATCTCGCGACAATGCACCATCGGCCGGCGCGATACGAAATCTGGGATTGTTGGACAAGGAAGAGGATACCAAAGCTGTGATTGGCAAGTGAGCTAGTGCTAAGGAAAGCACTGTAGCTCTGTACATAAGGAAACGTCATGGCCTTTCAATAAAAGCAAAAACCCAAGTTGCTCTCTTCAAGGAAGTTTGTGCATCTGGTTGAACTAGCATGAAGATTCAATTTGTTAAAGATGCTGAGGCTTGATGGAAGAAGGCATACTTTGATTTGATTTTAATAGTTTCCCTTTGCAAATTCCCTTGGTTAAATTGTGTTTTTTTCAGTGTTTGTTTGCTATGTTATTTATATATAGGACCGTTTTTGCCTGTCTTTTGGGGTCCTGGGGCGTCTACCTGTCTTTCATCCCCCCCCCTGGCATAGCTGGGGGTGTATTATGTTTTGACTGGGCTCAGGAATTATTTTGTGTTTGAGTCTGCATTCACACTCGTCAGTCTGAAATGCGTTATGAGTCTTTCTGCGTTGACGTACTGGTTCAGTCCTCTTGGTGGTAGGCGGATGATTACTTGCACCTCCCTAAGGTCCTTTTTGATTTTTGAAATTCGATCTTAAAATCCTGAAATGAATGTCCCTCAATTAATGATTACATTTGCTCTAGGTGTTTTTCTTTCCTAGTTGGGGCAGACAACAAGTAAAGCCTTGTTCTAGAGAAGTACTATAACCTTTTATCAAGAGCCGACAACGATATAGTTTCTCTATCGCGTCACACCTTTTCACGCTTCGCCGATCTCAACTGCGCAGTTCCAAGGACCAAGAGAACACCAGCGACTTGTATCGACACTTGCCCATCATGCCGACTTCGCATGGTATTAAGCTCACTATCGTTTCTGCTTCGAAGTTCTCTAGGTTGGACTTTGGGATCTTTCCAGAGTTTCCGCACCCCGACTCTTCCCAATTTACGAATCGCTCAACTTGTGTTGGACCGCGTCGCAATTCTGAAGCCTTGGAGCTTGCAGAAGCAACCTCTTCTAAAGACAGCAAAGCGGATCAATTGCTCGGAAAAGAGACTGGTATCTCAGTGTATATCCCATCGTTGCCTGGTAACAACCCTCTTTCCTTCCTTCGACTCCTTAGGACGCGTGCTGATTAATACCAGAAATACGCTTCTGGATCCGCTATCAAATCCTCGAACCTCCTCGGAATGATACCCCTTTCCTCTACTTCAAGGTGTTCATGAATGGCAGAGCGATCACGTCAACAGGCTGCAATGCTCACAAAACCAAAGAAGGTCAGATCATGAGAGCTCTCTTTGACCCTGACCCATCCTACAACTATCAAGATGCCAATGGTGTCCACATAAAGGCGAATGGCTTGGAGAGGCGCGCTTTCTTCTTTACTCCTAGGGATGAGGAGTCGAGCATTGGAAATGATGGCGGTCTGATTGAGATTCGCGTTTTCCGTGCCGAGGGTGGACAGCGAAGACTTCAAGAGCCACCTGTATTCAAGGATCAGGAGGAATGTGGACTCCGGTAAGCTGTCATTTTTGGAATTTATTTCTTTTTTAGCACTTTCTGACACTTGTCATTTAGGCTCATCAGTGGAGGTTTGGTCGACCGACCCCAAGATGCTAAATTTTACGACTTCTGCTTGAGCGATCACACCGACGAGCCATACGCCGTTTTTAAATTCCATTACCGCAGCTGGGACAGCCTTATCGAGTCAAACCTCGCCCCTAGCCCTCAACCCCGCAAACTCTTACCCATCACACCAAGCCTTTTAGATCTTTTCGGCTTATCCCTCCAACAACAAGAGTTACTCGATGAGAAGAACTTCGCCAAGTACGAGCGTGGCTACAAGGGCCGAAACAATGGAGCCGCAGACGAAAACGAGGAAGAACCTCGAAGGGAGAAGAGACTGGTCCTTGTGACCAAATTAGAAAAGGATGAAAGCGAATCATCCGATAGCGACGACGAAGCAATGGACGCTCCCAAAGAGCCAGCACCATCATCACGCCTCAGACGGTGTGATTCGGTCAGATCCCTCAGAGACCTGGTCACGGTCGAGGGATCACCAAATATAACCCCTCAATACCGCATACCCCTCCCCATCAAGCGAAAGCCATTGCCTCCCCCAACACCTCCTCCTCCTACGTCCTCCACCACCTCACCTCCCTCAACCTCACAACAATCCTCCCGCACCCCAACCCTCGTCGAAACCCGCCAACTCCTCTACCACGACCTCTCCTCCCCCTCTACATCCTCACTTGCGGGGGATTCAAGATACCCCCTCTTCACCCCCAGCACCACCAACACGAGACCACTACCGCCATTTCCACTACGAATGAGTAGTTTGAGGGCATTGGAGGAGGAGAAGGCAAAGAAGGTTGTGAGGTTTACGGAAGGGGTGTAGGGGTGAGATAATATGGTGCTATGGTGAATTGTGGTGGTCTGTGCCTGTAGTGATAGATAGATAATGGATGAGTTACTCTGGACTGTGAGATTCTTAGGTGATTATGATAATAGGTTTGCGTCTGTTTGCACGAGAATTACTATGGTACTGAGATACTGAAACTTTTATAAGATCCTGACGATGACACACTTTCATCTGTTTACGTGAGATACTGCGGTACTGTGGGATATTAAAACTCTTGTTTCCGTTTCGGTTAGAAGACTAGAAAGGCAAAGGGATGAGAAGGCAGCTGAAAATTTATTTATTGTATTGATTTGCTTGTGCACACTAACTACATCTCAGCCCTCAGGGCGTCCCATGTCTTGGCGCAACGCCCGAATCTCAGCCACACAAAGCAATTTCTAGGTTGGCACCACCATCGAAAAAAAACCTACCAATGATTTCCAGCCATCGTATTCCACAAGATCTTGATTAGGAAGATCCAATACGAGCTGATGAGTCAAACCGGCTCGGCAAGCCGACTCGGTTTCACAAACATCGCGAACAATGCATGCGGCACAGCGACACGGTTTCCCATCCCGAAACGCTTCATTTTTGCTGCCTGGTCAGTTTGGTCCGAGACATGGGTATAGCAAAGCAATAGTTATAGAGCAAATAGACTGTCATCCTGAGAATTTGCTATCAATTATTGACCTGCGAAGCTCACATATCAGCTACCTTGTACTCACATTTGGGAAACTACCTTTCTTCTCTCCAGTCAACTCTTTTTGGTAGAGGCTTTCTTTTTCTGTTTGAAATTCCACAAGGTTCAGGCACGGAAACAGTCGGAAGGATGTGGAATTGTGATGGCGCAATTGAAGATGATGGGTGTATAAATATAAGTTTACGATTAGTTGCCTCATTAATTGGTTACGGCGCAGTTCATGTTGCTTTTGTATTAGGGCGGGGCTGAGAGGTTTTGGCAATTAACAGGTACATTGATATCGAGGGTTCGTTATTAACGAGCACGTTGGGAAGTTGCTGTCAATGGATTGCATTCGCAATGCGAGATATTGCTGATCACGGAATATGGTTGAGGTTTTGCTTTCGATTTCTGTTCTGGCGACTAAAGAAGACCCAAGTCGAGACAGCTTCGAAAGGCGTATAGGCCGAAATCAAGCGTGTGATAGAAGCTCAGCCAAGCTGAATATTGGTACATGGGGACATGAGGTGCTGCATCTGAGTGTTGATGGTGAAAGAACCAGATATCTGTCCAGATATAAATCAACCCAAAGGTAGGTTGATCGCGTGTTGACCCGCCCGACTGACTGAATGTCGTTCCGAATAGACCTGATGAAAGCATAAATGAAACCCTAGCATCCGTAAAAAGTCATCAAATGACCCGAAGTTCGCTCGATCCGCCGAAAGTGTAAACACCCGCTTTTGCATTTTCCGCCGCTCGAAGCTTTGGACCATGATGATGACAAAGGAGATAGAAGCACACCAGTGGCAGTGCCCGCAACAATGAAAGCCGCAGATCCAAAGCTGTTGTTGTGCGTCGAGATCGTGCGAGTTTAACGAGCAGGGCGCTCACCACCTATTATGGTCAGCGATCAATATTCACGACGGGCAAATCTGTCATCATCGTAGTGTCTACCTCCGTATGGCTCCCGAGCCTCTCCACGAGGAGCTGGGTCACCATAGGCGGCTGCTGGCGCAACATCGCGAGCTGAGCCACGATCACCTCTGTCATAACGATCAGAGTATCCTCCGCCACCTCGGGGACGGTCATCACCACCTCGGCTGCTGTATCGGTCGTCACGGGCGTAGCGATCAACTCCGCGAGGGGCGTAGTCATCACGGTCGCGACCGTAGCCTCGCTCTCGGCGATCATCGCGGCGATAGTCATCATAACGGCCACCACCATAACCACCACCACCGCGGCGGCGATCATCGTAACGGTCATTGTAGCGGCCACCAGGAGGGTGCCGTGGGTCTTCTTCTAATGTTTTAGTTAATGATGTAAGACAAGGGGTTCAGAATCAACTTGCCTCTCTTCGGTGGACCAAAGTACTTGCCAGGAGTTGGGGTACGAGGTCGGGAGCGTCGAGCCTTCTCAATGCTTAGAGTGCGGCCTTCAATAGGCTCACCCTGAAGTCCCTCCTTGGCAGCATCGGCTTGCTCAGCAGTGACCATCTTGACGAAACCGAAGCCACGAGACTCCTTGGTGTGAGGATCAAGCATGATCTGGCACTTCTCGACATCTCCATATTTCTCAAAGAGACGGGTGACTTCCAGCTCGGAGAGGCGAGGATGGATACCAGTCACGAAGAGGTTGGAACCTGGGTTGACTGCACCATCATCCTGAGGAGCACCACGGTCATTCTTGGGTGGGCCACTGGGAGTTGTTAGATCGAGAACTGATTGAATCGTGAAGGAATGCATACCGGTTGTCCATGTGACCATTACCGCTGGGAGAAGCAGATCGGCGAGGGCCACCTCGAGGGCTATCATTGCGACGGGTTGGGCGAGGGGATGCGCTGCGGTCGCGCTCGTAACGGGGAGCCTCATCTACGCGTCGCAGATTGAGTCAACATTGTGTCCTCTGCCCAGGCGCATTGCGCACATATATTGAAGGTGAGCAGGTGATAACATACCTTCGTAGCGAGTACCGTTCTCGTTCTCGTAGTCCATGGAAGCCATGATGTTGGTGATGTTGATACGAAGGCCGCGAGGCAGAGATGTCAGACGTTAGGTAGAAGATGACTCAAGAGGAGTCGTTTGCAACACAAGAGCAGAGATTAGCTCAAGGGTGATGAGAAGGGGAATCGAGTATCAAGGAAGGTTCTCGGTGATGAAAAGTTGATGGAGGTTTCAGTGTTGAAGAGGTCAAGTGTCTTGTTTGCAGGAGGAGGAAGGGAGTAAATTATTGCGAGAGGCGCGAAGAGTCTAACCGCAATAGGGTGCTTAACCGAAGCCTTAGCGTCTCATCCTCGCATTCCTACCTTCTCAGCTTCAGCTCACGCGCAGCTGCCCGGGCGCTCACGCCTGTGAGATTCCGTAAACTCAAAGGAATGCAACAAAGAAATTGTGGTTTTCTTCGATTCCAATCAATTCAATTTTCTCTGGTTGTATTTGCCTTTCACATTTTCTCTTTCTTTGTGACCCGACTTCAGCCTTGCCACAACTGTCCATCACATTGATCCACGAGGCGGTCCAGACCACCCAGGCAGACGAGTATACAGAACGCTACATGCATGCATCCATCAGTAAGAGCGTGGTAATACAACATCTTAGTTATTGATGCCCATGCTAGGTATTTCTTTTGTCAATCATAGTTCCTCATCAAACATCCTGCTCTGGAATTCCCTTGGAGCCTCGTTATCCAAGAAGCTCAGTGCCTCCACTGCCTGGCCTCCGCAAGCCCGCTCAAGCGCCAAAAAGGCGAAGTGGCCACCAACAACGGGCCGTGCCTTGAAGTAAATCCCAGGAAATCCACCATCTCCTTCTGTATCATACAAGTCCGTAAGCGGACGATCTGTAGCAGAGGTTAGCACTGCGAAATCGCGGGAACCACGGTAGATCCACATACCCGTTGATGTTTCGTTCACCCACAAAGCTATCGAATTAACAATTTCTTCCCGAACTTGCTTACTTGAAACGGCTACAGCAAAGAATTCCCAATCGCTCTTGGTGTACATGTGCCTGCTGTCAAGAGGCAAACCATATCGCTGGCGCACATTATGATACCAATCGCTTTGGATCTTGTAAATCTTAGAATCAACAAATGCCGTCTTGGAACCTTTCGATACCAAAGGTTTCTGCCCGGTTGCAGTGACAGGTTCTGTATTTGAAGGAATGTGGAAACAGAGCAAAGCGTCCGCAAACAAATTGTAAAGTGTAGTCCAACTGCCAAACCAAGTGTAGGCCAGTTTTGCATGGGTGCCATCCCGCGAGATCGCAAACTCGTCCTGCCATCTCTGAATGTAATCTTCTGATACCTCTTTGTAGTATTTTGCGTCCTTGGTGTCTCCAACTAGCTCTGCGATTTCCGACATTGCTCGAATTCCAATAATACCCTTCAGGGCCAAGTTTGTCTGATTTGCTAGCCAGCCAGCGAAATCATCCGTCGACAATTGATTGGCGGGAATGAGGGTTTCTCGAACAAGGTAACCAGTCCACTGCTTCCACAAGCTATAAGATCTCTCAATCCATTGTCGAGCTTGCTTTTCGCCCTTGGACGAGACTGGGCCGCCAAAAGTATCATCCATACCCTCGCCATCGATATGAAGAGCAAATGAGCTGCCTTGGCTGTCCACATGCACATCAAGCCCAGTTGCAGACCATATACTGGCCGGTTTGGTGTCATATATCAGAGAGTTGACAAGTGCAAGCCCCATAATCAGCATATTCCCACACTCTTCCACAGGCATGTATTCATCTCTGCCATCTGGATGTCCTGTTGCATTTGGGAAATGAGCCCCAACATCATGCATGCTGTACTGATTTGGATATTGGCCGCTCAGCTGGTGCTCGATCAAGGGCTCCAAAACATAAGCCAGCCATTTTGGATTCGTGTATAAAAACCATGGGAAAGCAGGGTAGATAACATCGACAGTGTTTGTATTGCCGTCAGAGGAAATTTCTTTGAAGAAGATGAGTGGATCCTCAGGTGTTCCAGCGAAGCTGCATGCCCCAATAACTTGACGAGCACTAATAGCGAGGATATCTTTGTAATCTTCAGATCCGGATTTGAGAGCATCTTCTTCCAATTGGATGGAGTAGTTATTTGCAAGTTTGAAGGATGTATCAAAATCATGATAATGGAATTCTAGGAGCTCGTCCGCCGTGTAATATGATGCCCACAAAGGACGCATCAAGGTGTTTCCTCGTGCAGCCGCAAATTGGATGACGGGGTCTTGAACATGAGCAATTGTGAATAGAACACTATCGGAAGACTTTCCACCTGCAGCAGAGGTGGAGTCATTGAGTTTGAATGATTTGGAGAACGCAAAGACTGGCTCCTCGTCCATTATTGAACGGAAGTTCCCATCAACAATATTTTGGAGCGTTCCGGTCCGGGAGAAGCGTTGACGGAGAATAGCAGAAGTTCCGGCTTCATGTTGAACATCTGAAGGGCCTGTAAATTGCAATGTTCCCCATTCAGCTCGATCAGCATCTTCAGTCAGCAATTGCTCCACCATTCTCCTGACTTTCCATGTCTTCAAAGGTTTCTCCCCTTTCCGCTTTTTCAGAAACGTAGATTGGCTGAACTCCCAATGTATTGTGTTGTCTCTATTCGCACTGACCCATAATCCATTAAGATCAACATAGATATCAATATCGAATCCACCACTGACATGTACAGTGAGGTATGAGGCTGGAATCGATTGTCGGAGAGTTGAGGTTGGGGTGACAGGTGAGAGAAATGATAGTACAACGATGATGGGGTTTTTTGTAAGGCTAGCACCGGGGATGCTGTATGTAAGGTTGGTAGTGGAGGCATCGAAAGTTGTGCCGAGGAAGGCGGGGTATGAGACATTGAAGCTTCGACGTTGTCAGCCCAAAGTGTGCGGAGCCGGGAGTGTTGAAACTTACCTCTGTCCTGATCTGGGAAGAGAATCGTGAGGTCTGCCGAGTAAAGGATATACAGTATTTGATTCGGGGACTGCTGCAAGAACGGATAATCCGACCTAAATCTTGGTGTAAGCTGCAAAGCCCGTAGAACGAAGACTTCAAGGCTTAGGGAGCCTTACCTCTTGCCCAGTCCAGAAAATAGGCCAGTGCTCCCATGGCAGGCCTCTGGCATTACCTAGCCAGGTACTTAGATAAGGGTTGCGCACTATGAGGGGTATAACGGGCGGCGTCAAGGTAGAGGCTTCACTGACTGCAACTAGAGCTGCGACAGCGAAGCAGGTCGCCCAGCGCATGTTGTTGGGGTCAACCAGGACCAAAGCTCCAATCGGTATGAGTTAATGAAATGCAAGTATCTATTGCACGAGGTTATGCCAAAAAGCTTTCCAGAAGAGAAGAAATTGAATGTTCGGTCAAAGAGTAATAAGCAAGAAGGAAAACAAACACAGCCGTTGCTGACAGGAGAGCTGATTTTGATCCTCCGCCGAGCTCCTCCTTGTCTCGTCAGACAGCGCGTCATGGGGTCCTCGGAAGTGAAACATGGGGAAAGTGGAGTGTGCGGAGAGCGGCTGCATAAATTTGAGCAGCAGCTGGACCGTCAATATGCAAGCTTTATGCAAGCAGGGACTTCAGGGTCTTTTCTCCCACCAGCAGTTTTCATCCGACCTTCCAACAACGCCTGGATGCAGGTTCAAGGCGGGGTCCTTCAAGGAGATGGCAAAACAATACCCCGCCTTGCATATGCAACCAAACATCAGGTGAGGAGTTTCACATCAATACTTGAATACCGTGAGATCAGCGACTCCAAGCAAAATGTCCCTTCAAGGCAAAGTCATCGCCATCACAGGAGGCGCCAGTGGAATCGGCCTCGCGACGGCAAAGCTGGCTGGTAGCCGCGGTGCGACCGTTTGCATCGCAGACGTGGACCCCGTTGCCCTCGAAGCCGCAAGAATGGAGTTCGTAGAACTCAAAATTCATTCCTCAACATCCAAGGTGGATGTCACGAGTGTCACGAAGGTTGATGCGTGGATCAACGGTGTAGTCGACGTTTTCGGGAAGCTCGATGGTGCTGTGAATTCTGCTGGTATCACTGGGAAATTACATGGGATCACGCCGATTACGGAGCTAGAGGATGAAGAGTGGCATAAGATCATTGGCGTCAATCTGACGGGACTGATGTATTGCCTGAGAGCGGAGCTGAGAAAGATCAGTGAGGGTGGCTCGATTGTTAATATTTCTTCCATTCAAGGAGTGATGGGTACTCCGCCTTTTTAACTAGTGTTTAAAATATGCTGATGCTTGAGGACAGGTTTTCCAGGCGCTGCAGCGTATGGAGCAACAAAACATGGAGTGATCGGTCTCACGAGATCAGCTGCGAAGGAAAATGGCGGCAGAAACATTCGAGTGAATGCTGTAGCCCCTGGAGCGATCACCACGCCGCTACTGAAGAGAGCTCAAGAGGCGAATCCAAATGAGGGTGCCAACAACCCGACAGCCATCAAGAGACATGGAACAGCAGAAGAAATGGCCAATATCATTGTGTTCTTGTTGGGTCCTGAGAGTTCTTATGTTACTGGGGCTGTTTATGGCGGGGATGGAGGGTGGAATTGTTGATAGGAGGGAGTCAAGCAAGGTGAGCAGAAGAATTTACAACTGCACATCCACTTTATAGCATTGGTACAAAGAGCAAGTTTGACTTCAAAGTCGGATGTGCCTAAAATACATTACAAGATTACAAACCCGGCCTTCATATCTATACATCATGCAATTCTGTTCATACAACATCACCAATGCACGATAGCGCTTACGACGCGATCCGCCCAGAAGGTGGAGTAGCCGTTCCGTCAGTTCCCGTATACGCGGAGGGCTTATTGCTCTGAATCGTCTTCTTCGCCTTTCGAAACTTCGCATAGCAATGCTCAATCACGTCGTCCCTCGTCATATCTTTATTCACAATACCAGAATCCATCAGCTCCTTCATGAAACTCTCAACCTTATCAAACTCGTCCCAATCCTTTTGGAAGCGATCCGGCAGGCCCGAGTTATGCATCAGCGCCAGAAGTCCGGCAACAACAGTATTGAGAGCAGCCAAAATAGTGATCACGACATCTTTGCCCGTAGCTCGAGATCCGAAAGCGGTGAGAAGAGCACCGAGAACGAGTTGTGCGATGAGAGCAAGGTTGAAGAAGAGCGAGAAGAAATAATATGCGTATTGGGAGCTGGTTCGCGCTTGGATCACGTCTCTATACAAGCCGTCTGGGAGACCTTTGGGTGGGTAAATCCATGAGGTGGGATGTAGCGCGTTTTGACTTTCGGTGTTGCGAGATCCGCCAATGCTGTGACAGACAATTGCGAGATCAACATCGGAGAGTCTAACGAAATTGTGTTGGATAGGGTGCGCGGGAGAAGTCTCGGTTTGCTTTCCAGTGTGGATGGAGGGTGCTGTTGAGGCGACACCACTAACAGTTGAGCTTGCTCCTTTCGCGTCTAGGAGGTCCGCCATCCTTATGGCTGTTTGACTATTGGACGAGAGTCGCGACTAAGACAAGCCTTCCGAGTTGAACGAATAGTGGAATGGTAATTGAAGCTTTGAGTGGCTTTTGCGAACACGTCTTTAAAAAACTAGAACCAAATAAGTGCAAGTTTAAGTGCAAGAAGTGCAAAGGTGAGAGGTACTGCGCTAGACTATAGGGTATATATAGGTACCTAGAAATCCCGAGAGACTGGAAGGAAGCGCCGAAGAACCACAGGGTAGCAAGAAAACTTTGGAGTCACAGAAATCCAAAGACTGCCTTGTAGGTGGTCACAAAGTAGGACAAAAGAGGGAAGAAGGGGGCCGAGTCGGTTGTAAACGAGGACAAGTGACACCAACACTCCAAATATATCGGTTGGAATAGCACCAACGATAGGGCTGAGTGAGATACCCTGAGATTTGCGAGAGTGTAAGCGGCCATTTCGTCAATTGGTACGAAATTGGTCTAGGAAAGGGACACAGCAAGGGGCTGCGCCGTGCAAAATCTAACATGTTCCTTGTCTGCTTACGCTGCAACAATTTACCAACATAAAACCCAACTTCCTATTCTGAGGCTGATACGATATAGCCAATAAGAGTCACAAATTTGCATCATCAATTTGTCCTTTGCACAAGAAGCTCGCTCGCTATACGTAGTACTGCGTCTGTACGTAAATGGAATGTGGGACGAAGGTAGGAGCTGAACTTCTCAGATTCTTACAATTCTCGACTTCTTGCTCACTTGAACTATAAATACAAATTATTGCTTGAGAAATCATTTGAGAAGAGCTTGGTTAGGTAAAACAGCCAGCTGCTGGAACTTTACTCCGTAAAGAAGAGAAGCTGCGGGGTACCAGGGGAAGCTGCTAATATTTAGAAACACCAACATGTTAACGCCAGGGTCGAACCAACTCGGCCTGCAGCCAGGCTGGGTAAAAGTTTTGACCCCTATTTCAAACCAAAAGGATGAGTCTTCAGCGCTTGCAGCATGACATGTAACAATGTAAAACGTCGCAAGAATTGAAGAGGGCGAAGGAGAGAAACTCAGAAGATCTAGAGCCAACCTAAGTTGCCGTTGCCGTTGTCCTTATGCGGAGCGGCCGACGAACCTGTGCACGGCGCATTTGGAGATCCGAGCGTCAAGCCTCTTCAGACCCCGGACTTGAACATCACTTGTTCAAAACCTTCAGCTCTAACTCAGAGAACCCCTCAGCCGCTCAACATGACGGCATTGAGAGCATTGCCAACTCTGGTTCGAGACAAATTCAAATCTGCTCAGGAATCTGGTGACTTGACCTTCTTTGCAACACAAGTTTCTATTCTGTTGTGCAATGACCTTCCTGTATGCACACTTTCCAATCCCTCTCAGCACTCCTACTTTCTCTTACTGACATTCTATAGTTCCAGCTGCGCTTCTCCCCCGCACTCGCAAATAAGCCCAGGTCCAACAAGCCCAAAGATTCAAAAGCAATTGATCCATTCGAAAATCCCCCAAAAGGTCTCTTCATTTCGGACGTCCCGCCTTTCCATTATCTTGTCCTCAATAAGTTTCCTGTGATCCCGGACCATTTTATACTTGCAACGAAGAGTTTCAAGGAACAAACAGATTTGTTGGAAGAAGAGGATCTTGGTGCTGCCTACGAGTGCTTAAAAGCATACCGGGAAAATGGCAAGGAGCTGTTTGGGTTCTTCAACTCCGAAGAACACTCCGGTGCATCACAACCACACAGGCACATACAATTCCTCCCAGTTAACTCAATGCGAAGTGAAATTGATGAAAACGGAACGTGGAGCGTCTTGGCAGACAGCTTGCTAGAAAACAAGGGTATTGCAGAGCACTTCTCCGCTATCGAACCACTAGGCTAACAAAATAGCTTTACCTTTCACATACTTTGTCTCGGAAATCCCCGCCGATGCAACGCCAAAGCAGCTCCATAGTATGTATATGTCTATGCATCAGAAGGCTGTCACGGCAACTCAACAATTCGTGGCAAGTTTTTCTAACCCCCATTTCTTACCATCGCCAAGTGCTACAAGAAAAGAAGAGTCAGCGATCAGCTACAATCTTGGACTCACTGATCGCGCAATGGTGCTTTGTCCAAGAACCTCGGAAGGTCCTAAAATCAAGGGAGTTGGCCAAGAACTTATTGGGCCCATTGCCCTCAATGGCACAGTCCTAGGCGGTACCCTTCTTGTCAAAAACGAAGAAGAGTGGCAAGCTTTAAGAAATGACCAAACGAGACTCAGGGATATTTTGAAGGCTATTGGTATTCCTTCGCCTCAAGACGACCGTGATGGACGACTGTAATTGGGCCACCTGTAAACAAAACAATTTATCTACCAGCAGCACGATCCGACCCAAAAAAAAAACCTGAAGCACACCAGTGCATGAGAATGGACGCAGCAATGATTCCATAATACACACAAGCTTTTCCCCCGATGCCCATGCTAAAACGATAGCCTCATATAAAAGAATTCAAGATTGCTCTTGAAGCTCGTCCCATCGCTTCCGACATGTCGCGTTACCGAAATGATATGAACCACCATTATTGGCAATATACTCAGCAACTAGCTTCCAAGGGACTTTACTTCTAGATGGATCAGAACCATGGGTCAACTTTCGCACTGCTTTTTCCAAAAGTCGAAGCTGCAGAGTGTTAGCGATTTCCAGCTTAGTAGCGCAACCAACTCACATCGTTTTCATTCCACTCCGGCTTTCTTACTCGGGCGGATTTAGCTTTCGTCAATGTTCGAAATCTTCCCCTCAATGTTGATTCCGCTTCGGTGAAATTGCCCTTTCGACGTATCTCCTTATATGACATGCCAGCCAACTTCGATCGGACCAGAAAATCATCTTTGGCGTCTCGGTGGTGCATTGCTTGAGCGGTTGTTGTCGATTGCGGCTGTTCAGTCCAAGTGGTTGTATCCGATGGGCTTTGTGGTTTTGGCTCAATCCGCTGAGGAGCAGTTGACTTTCGTGGGGCTACATCAGGTGGCTTTGACATAATCTTCACCTTCCTGCCTGTATTGCTACTTGACGATCGGCTTTGTGATGGAAAGTCGCTACCTGACTTGGGTCTCAATGGTCGGTTTGCGCTCTTCATTGTTAAAGAACGATCGTTACTCGGCAGGATTGGTACTGTTCGATCTGATTTGGGTATATCATTTGGAAGCAATCGGCGAGTCGGGTGAATAGCCTTTGGCTGCTCGATAATTGTGGAAGCTTCACGGCCTGAAAATTCCGATCCATCGTCTCCGCTGCTGGACTCACTCGAAGTCGTTTGCGAGGTGACACTCTCTTGACTCGATGCTGATCTTGACATGGGTGGCGACATTACATCCAGTGTCAACAATTTTGGTGATATAGTTGTCGGCCTTGCAGTTTGAGACATCCACTTATGAGCCGAGCTGGATCCAGCAGCCCAAAAATTGCTGTACTGGCGGTTTTGCAAGGTTTGTGGAGTTGGCAAATCATCATGGCTCTGCATGAATCCCAAACTATTTTGATATTGGCCATTGAGGCTTCCAGAGTACTCAGGCCACCACGAATTCTTGATATTCAAAGTGGTTGTCATATCGAGGTCGGTCAGCGATTGCGGGCCGAAGGGGAGATTCGCTGATGCGTAGGCGCTGTATGTTCCATTGATCGAATTCATTGCAAAGGTAGCGTCCGCATATGAAGATTGCGGTTGCGCGAAAGTAGAGGCTGCTGTGGTCATTGTCAGTGCTGCTCCATCTGAAGTTGGGCAATGGTAACCTTTCGAATCTTGTCGTAAAGTCGAGAAATCGGCGAGGCTTTCTTGGCTATAGTCTGTACCCCATTGCTGCAGTTGCGGATATGGTTCTCCAAGCATGAGACCAGGTTTTGCAGAGCACTTCATGTTGTATGGCATTTCTTGATACAGTTGCTGTTGCGATACTGAACCTCTCTTGGAATTCTGATATTGACTCTGTTGCGAAGTCGCGTACGATGGCCCCTTCTGCAAGGTGCCTCTCTGAGGTTGAGTGATACAAGCGGTGTTATCTTGAAGATACCCGCCGCTCAAATTGTGTAGCTTATTGTTGTCTGTCAGCCTCGTCGCGCAACCCCTCTCTTTTCGGGCTCTCTTACTGGGTAGTTCTCGATATTGCTAAAGTCATCGATCGGCTGGTTCCAATTGTCATTTGCTGCTATTGCTGCTGCTTGTAATGCTGAACTTGAGCCTAAACTTGACCCCACGGGCCTGAAGGCACCCCAGGCGTTGATATCGTTGTTCGTCATCTCAACAAACCTTTGATGCACCGGCTCCCGCCTCTGGGTAGGGACAAAGGTTCCGAAGCCATTCGAGACAATTCGGGGCTTTGCGTTGATAAACATGGCCGCGTAGAACCTCACCGCCCTCCTGTTTCAGGGCCGATGTGGGTTTGCGAAATCCTAATCCTTCTGCTTCTAATCGAACAACGCCAGACGTAGTCCAGAAGCAAGGTGCCTGTAAACATCATCCGTCAGCAGATGCAATGCGGCAATAATGCCCTCAAACAGTACTTGTCCTAATGGCGGTCAGAGTCTTGGGATTGGGCACTGGTGGATGCGAGGAAAATCCAGAATCGTCTCCTCGTCTTCGAAAGAGCTACGCGGCGACTGGCTGGTCGAGGCAGGACCCACTTGGCATTCGCAAGGCGAAGAACATGCAGAGCTTCTTTGACCGAACGAGATACTCCAATTATTTTCTGTGACAGCAACGAACCTCATCCTATCGTTGTCTACCTTCTACACCGCCAGCGGAGAGGAGAATTTTGATTCTCACCTTCAATACAAATCAGTTTCTTGGGATCAGATTATGGAAAGAACTTGCGGAACCAACTTATGATCTTCTAGTATGAACAAGAGGTATTCGGGTATCAACAATGATGCGGAATGCTTAGGATCAAGAACGAATTGTTTTCACATTGCCAAAAGTTTGTGGTTACAATAGACTCTTATGATTGCTGTTCAGAAGAACGCGATCCACAATAGCAGGCGAGTCCGTGTGATACTTACTGGAAGAGCGCTTCATACCATGGTCTTCTAGAGGTACCGAAGAAGGAAGCACTGCCGGAAGAGGCCGTGCTCCCTCCTCCGCACCGGAATTGCTATCAAGCGCTTCGTCTTGCTTGCCATTACACTCGCCTTTTAATCTCGAGCCCTAGACAAGTGACGGGTTTGTTCAAGCCTCCCGTCGCTAGTCAACACGGCCCAACCTCTTCAACCACAACCACCACTATGAAAAAGCTATGAATCATCTTTTGGATGGCTTTCATATATCTCAATACTCCTTTTTGGAGCCTTGGCGACCCCCCGTGTGGCCAGTGCAACATGAGGCTTCAGCGCCAGACGCCGGGGCGAAGGCGGCTATACCGTATCACCAGTTCCGCTGCACGTGTCTAAGGCCAGGAGCGCGGCGTAGATATGTTAATGAACGGGTTCGCTTGTCTCAGGTTTAAAGCTGCCGGTCTTGCTTCTTGGCGTGCTGGAGATGCTGGGCATGAACCGACGTTTCTGGCAGAGCAAACCGACGGGTAGCTGCAGTGCCAGCCGAGCTCGGACTGCCTGACGGTGACGGCTTCCCTGGCAAACCGACCTATTGTAGGAGGACCTGCTGTCCCCTTGCTGCAGCGCTGACCGCTCTGGGCGCAGGATGGATGTGCTGCTACCTGAGATCGACTTGGGATTTGGAAAGGCGTGGGAATCTTCCGGTGTTGCCTCCGCATGATGGTGATCATGAGCCGCCACGTGCTTCTTCACACATTGTGGTCTTGTTGAACAAGAGCCACGCGACCTCATCCCCGCACCGCAACGACTACACCCCATGTCATCTTTCCCATATGTTCTTGCCCCACCCAACCAGCTCACCTGTTTCATCGACCCCAAAACAGTCCAGCCCACAACTACCACCCGGATATCGTCTCCCACCGCCTCAGCTTGCCTCATCCGATCTCTCTCGCCCTCTGGCTCTGCCCAGCACGCCAAATGCGGCACGTTGCACGACCACAAACGGTAACACAGAGACCACCACCCTAACCAGCTACGCGGATCGTTGCACCTTATAGCCCAGTACCAACCTAGCGACCTGCAGCAAGACCCTAGCTGCAGCTTTGCCCCGAATGCATGTCTCAACGTCCAGTCTCACATTCACTGGACGAGCCTCCCGCTCAGGGGTAAGAGACCGGTCCTTGATCCGTGGTAGGGCGTGGGATTTGTGGCTTATTTTGCACTCTTCGGTGCAGGAGGGCTGGTACATGAGACGAATCATTTTATTATGCGGTGGGAGCTTTGGAAAGGGCTGGCCTGGCCTGCCCTGATCAGAAAATCCCACGGGCCCGAGTTCAGGGGAAGGACTCGAAAGCAAGGACCTTTCTTTCGGCTTGAGCTTGGGGCGGGATATAATTCGTTCAAATTATTTCCCATATCCCCATACTTTCTATCACCTCTACTATCATTCCAATTCACGCACTTCTTTCGGCGAATCTCCCTCACCTAGCCCCAGAGTAGGGTGATCATGACGGAACCAAGGTCGGTGAACCCCAATCGGATAGGACATTTCTGCTTCGAGATTCAGATGCAGCTGCAGCCGAGATCGTTACCAGGTCCGTGTCAAGCTTGGTGGAGGTGAAGTTATACGTTCCACGTGATTTTGGGTCTCATGCGCAGACACCTGATACACGGCCAGTCGCCGCTTGGTGGTTGGAGCAGAGTTAGGGAACGTGTTCGAGTGAGGGGCGCTGCAGCAGTCGAAAAGTAAGGCGGGGTTGCCAACTCGCCGCCACGGTGAGGCTGTAACTCTCCATTTTCTTGAGGCTTTTCTCTTGAATCTTGTCTTGGGAGCGGTCAGTGACTTGTTCCTAAGTTGCAGTTGCATGCTGTCAGAAAAGTTTCCCAGAAGCTTTCGTTTTCGTCATGTGAGCCCCCCTTTTTTTCTCGAACTCACGAGGAGGTTCTCGAAGAAACTGGATCCTCTTCCCGTACTTAACAGTCCACGTAACACAAAGCTCTCAAGACTGATATTAAGATGTAGAAATTTGCGATGGGTTGACAAGTGCTTTGATTCCCCGAATCTGCCGCGCACCTGAATGAGAAACAATCATAACTTCTGGTGGCTGCCGGTCTTTCTCGTGTCTTTCCGTAAATTTCATGCCTTTCGAAAAGACTTCTTTCCTTGGTGAGTCGACTGAAGTCGCATCACTATCACACAAAACCTTTGATGAAGTACAAAGTCAGGTAGAAACAAAGCGTGATCCGAGCCGAAGTCAACAATTGGCAGCCAAGGAATAAAGCTGAGGCAGCCACATAGGCTGAGAACTCATGGCGATATCGAGTTGCATAGCCAACACTCCTCAGTATTGTGCAACACTCCTCAGCAACCGATTTTGGCGATGTATTGCGATTTGCATTAACCGTGTTCGTTTGGTGGAATGCTTGGTCACCTCCCCGAGACTTCGCCGCCTCTTTGTTGGCAACCATTTCTTGATTGTTCGCCAGGAGAGTCGCAGATTTTGGAAGGGGTGGCGGCGGCTTCATCTGTCGCCATTTTTCGAAGTCAGCACATTTTGATATATGGTCGACAAACTCGCCTTTCTCTCTTTCTTCGTGCCCTTGGAACACTCTCCATATGTACGGCGGTTCTGTTTCCTCGCTGAAGCGAGCTTCCATCTTGATTCCGAGACCGAGTTCTAGCACTTTGTTTTTGTGAAGCTCCCTCTCCTTACGAACATACTCTTTGCTATCGATTCCCACATCTTGAAGAAGGTTAAGCCAGTTTCCCATGCATAAGCTAAGAACGTCCGATGGATATGGTTTCCCATTCCGGTGTACGATGTCGAGTAAAATCCCGTCTAAAATTGTGTGGCCTGAGCTTGACATTGAGTGCATACTGGCACCAAGCTCCACGAGAGCTCTCAAAAAACCTCGTGGTGCTGAGAAATTAGATCTTTGAACCAAATTCTCGACCCCTAGTATTTCAAAGTCGTCCTGCCCCCTGCAAAATCTGTAATGCCACATCCAAACTGCAAAGTGAAGCATCGACGGTTCTTGGTTGTTGACTTAGTTTAAAGTCCACGATGCATATAGGATAAAATTAGAAAGTCCTCATACCTTTGATTATGATGTGAGAGGCATAGCTAGAATACCAGATTTCTGCGCAAGGTTCGTCAACTCTTATTCCCTTTCGTAATAGCGATATTAAAAGGGCTTGCAAGAGGTCATCGCGAGTTGCAATGCATGCACCAACAGTGTATCCCCCAGGGAGGGCATAATTCACATCAACCTCAAATTCGTCTTGATGCAAAAGCCAGGAGATGCAAGTCCTCCTGTTGCTGAGCCCCGATCTCATAACCGAATTGAGACCATCCCAATCCACCTCCATAGGATCGTTTCTTCCTTGTTCTACAAGAACTTGCACGGTCTCCAAAATTGCATTCTGGTCACTACCGGATTCATGCTCCACAACATGAGAACTCCAACTTTCCCATCCAGTACAAAGCAATAGTGGGGTTTCGTGATGTTTCGTCGTTACGCAATCAGCTCTTGCTCCTAGTTTAATAAGCATACAACACATAGCGGCATGGTGACCGGCGGCAGCATGCTACGTCAAAAGCTTAGGATCAACCTGATAAATGGGGAAAATGATCTGAAGGGGGGTCTCACATGCAATACAGTCCACCCATCTGGATCGACGTCGTTGGGTGACGCTTGATCTTCCTCAAATAATATTTTGACGTTTTGTATATCTCCTTTTGCGGCGAATTCGAAAATTGGTGACCAGTGTGGGCGTATGTGCAATGCTTGAAGGCCGCTGGAAAATGATCCACAGTGATTTTGGATGGTCCAAATAAGAACGAAGGGGAACCTGGAAAAATTTGGCAAAAAGTATGCCTTCACAATTTTGTGTCGCAGGCCCCGATTAATTCCGGTAATGCCGGATTTTGAGAATTTCTCTTTGGTTATATTCGTCAAGGACTTGCAGCGGATTACACCGAATGACAAACGGAGATCATAAGTATGCGATCTTATGCGAGCACTCGTAAGCTTGTCATTTTTGGATTGGAGACTCAGCTCGTCGTATAGGAGATTTTGGATGGAATGAAAACCTGGTAGATCATTTTGCCTAGACATCTGCCTCATCAAGAGCAGCATGTTGTCTTGTTTTTGACTGTTAAGACTCAGTCAGCAATGTGCTATACAATTGGGTCTCGTGTCTCACCCTTGGCTCAATGTCTGATACAAAATCATCGTACTCTTTGCGCGTTCCAGCTCTCCCCAATAGACAGCCAGCTTCTTTTCTCTTAAAACCTTTTTCAACCCCGTCCATTTCCGCTGAACACCGTTGCCATTCAAACCCTTACCAAACTCTTTTGTCAGAATTTCAAGCTTCGTAATCCTCGCAGCACAAATTCCGAGGCAGCTTTGCGCCACATCCGAAGCATCAATAATCGCCGAAGACGGAGCATCATTCTCAATACTTCGCAAAAGTGTACTCAGCACCTTGAGATGCGCTCTGATCTCTTGAATTTCTACAGGTGCATCTTTCATCGACTCCCAGAAGTCGATGATATTTTGGACCGTGGTGGCGAGTTGGAGGGCGAGCGACACGACGGAGAAGATGCTGGATGCTGCCGCTAAGGCTTCCATACTGCATACGAGCGAATGCGCAGGCTTGTCACGATTCAGCTAGGAATGGCCAGAGATGTGATTTAATAAAATCTAGATGGTTTTTGCAGAAATCGGAGAGAAGATGAAGAAGAAAAAATGTGTTGTGGTGGGACTTTTCCGGATGCAAGAGCGCATGGTTTTGAGGAAGGAGCTGTTCGCAATGTGCGCCACAAAGTATGTAACTCACATGTATTGTAACCTTACTGAAGCGAGAACAAAAGGAGGCAGGGTAGATTTTAGGCAGCCGAACCTTCCTCACGCACTTTTGCTTCTTCGTACCTAGCTCAGCCATAATATACTCTATTCCCCTTTCATCTACTCCCAAAAAAACCGAACCGATACGGATTTTATCAACAAGTGTCGCCATCCATTTCCATGCCAACTTGTCTAAGCTGCGAAAGCATCCGCACACACAAGGGAAACCTTGACCCGCGGTATCCAGCACGATCTCCTTTTATCCCTCTGAAGTCCCCCTATCCTCAAAAAGTCTTTACTGTAGGGCAATTCTTTTATTCTTTTGCTCCCGAAGGAAAATAATTAGCATAAAACGGCGATATCCAATTAGAGACAGTAAGAATAATCAAAAACCAGTAGTCAAACTTACAGAAAGAAAAATCGAACATACGAGGCCCACAGCGGCGGCAACGTAGATAAGAATATACCTAGTTCTCGTAGTCAGAGAGCCGTCATATGTAGCTTTTCTACGAGTAGAATATTCATGGGTTAAATCACTCACACTTTTTGTAATGAGGAGACTATGACTTCCAAACAGGGTCTCTGCAGGGTTGGATCCAATGTCGCAAAAAAATTACCACTCGCTCCGGAAATAGCTAATTGAAGTTGTGTGACTGGTACATTGGGCAGGATATTTTCAAGTCCTTGGAGGGATGTATTCACGAATATTGCGCCGGCTATTGACAAAGAAATAGCAAGACCGAGGAGTTGACCTTTCACCCTTCGTTAGTCTTTTCCCTGATAATTATTGTTTTCAGAGGCTCTTCTAGATTTTACTCACTGAAAACAATGAATGTAACCGCGTAAACAATTTCACTGGGGTCTATGGCCGACTGGATGACGGAGTATGAAGATTGAAGCCAGCTGCCGAAACCAATGCCGAGAAGAACCTCGAAGCCATAGACCTTCGCATTCGGGGTGTCAAGGTCTATGCGAGCTAGAGGAATTTATCAGATATTTTATTTAATTCGATAGAGAATGCTGAACCTGGCGATCAACTTACATATAAGAGCCCCTCCAATAAGTGCGAGTGCACTCCCACAAACGTACCAAGGTTTATAAAACCCATTCTTAGACAAAACAGCTCCATTTATCATGATGGCAGCAGTAGTAGTGACAATAAATGGAAGAATGTTGACGCCTGAGCTCAAAGAGGTGACTCCTCTCGCAAACTGAAAATAGAGCGGGATGTAATACATGACCAAGAACGTGCCACTACTGCAAGAAGCCATGAGAATGAAACAACAAACAGGCTCTGTAATTTTCAAGAATTGCACAGGAAAGACGCGTGTCTCTTGTTTAGTAAATACCAGAAGACTCTGTTGCACTGAAAATCCGAGCAGAAGAATGCTAGCGATGACGAACATAGCGATTATTCGTCCAGACGACCAGGAGTAGAGAGTGCCTCCGAAATTTAGAGCCATAACTCCGCAAGCAAGAAACCCAGCTTGAAGAATTGTTCCAACGTAGTCAAAGGATTGAAGGCGGTCCAAAAATGGCTGGTTTGGTTGTCTTTTCGATGAGGGGAGAAGAAGGAGGTATACCGGAGCGAAGGCACCGCCGATTACGAGATTGATATAAAATCCCCAACGCCAGGTTGCGGAAGAGTCTGCGAAAGCACCGCCCACAATCGGACCAATAACTGTACCTTGATTTTATAATTTGTTAGTCTTGTAAGAATAGGTATTTGAAATTGGTTGATAATTTTGCCAGCAGAAATCGAACGTACCAATACCATACGTCAAGCCGCTACAAAAAGTTAATAAATTTTCTACCAAAACAGAGTTAGTAGCTGATTTTGGATAACTTACACCAGAGCCATGTACATGGGCCGTTCCCTTTCCGTAGTATTCATTGCATATAAAGTGTTGACGCCAGTATTCATACCATTACCACCCATTCCAGCAAGGACACGGCCCACGATCATAGCCGACATGTTAGGAGCGGCTCCGCATAATGCAGATCCAGTCATAAATAGGAGAACGGAGCTTAAGTAAAGCCACCTGGTGTCCAAGAGGCCGTAGAGTCTGCCGAATGGAAGAGCAACACAGAGCCCACCTATCATGAACCTAGAAGGTGTTTATTCTAGCTCAAGACAACTATGACTGCTTTCAGCGTGGAATTCTTCGAACTTACCCAACGGAGAGCCATGGCAGCTCGGTGGTATTGTTTAGGTCCGTGACAATTGACGAGTAGTGAGTTAGCTTTGTTAAATTTCGTGGGTATTTTTGGTGGGGGACTTGAGACATACTGGAATGATATTTGCAACAATAGTATTGTCCAGAGAGTAGAGGAGGATACTGGCAAGTGTGGCTGTGACTACAAGAGCCCACTATACATGTTAGCTTTGTCAATATTTAGGAGTAAAACACTGGAACCTACAGGTAGGCCACTTAGCTCCCGTGGCGGAGCTGTGGGTGAGTCTCCTATCTGCTCATTCCCGGCATTCAATTCTTCGAGACTTTTTTCAACGATTGGCATTTTGAAAATGGTGTTGCTAAATTCCTTATTCTCACGTCCTATGGGTGTGAAAAACAAAGGGGAGGCGGCTCCAGGGTGAAGTCGAGAAAATGCGGACAACTCCCCAGTACTAGAAGGTGGTACTGATTTAGTTGTTTGTATTAGTGATACGTGAACGGTTGCATTACGAATGTTGGTGACTTTTGTTGCATCACTTAATAACCAACCGAGAACAAAAAGCCTACGGACCCAAACTCGACAAGGATAACCACCCTGCCTCGAGATGCATGGGCATCTGCACATGAGTGCCGGTCTTAGCAACCCCCCAACCGCACTTTATATTGCATGTCTACTCGGTGTGGTTCGTTGAATCGGTTGATAACAGGGTACAAGTTGGCCTTCGGCCCTTCGTATCAAATATAATGTGCTTATACGAGGTTCAAGAAAGATTCCTCTCTAGCCAGGGGTCCTCAACCAGTTGGCTGGATACCTCGTATGCTTGCCCGTGTCAACGGCCAGAGTATCAACAGCAACAATCGTTTGAAATAAGGTGATTCTTACATGGGTGGGTATTGAGAATCAACTTGTTTTGTTTTCCTCTAGATGAATGGTGAAGTAATAGTAAAATAGGATATCATACAGAAATCAAAAATGGATGTGGTACCGTTCTTACAAATTCTAAATAAAGCACCGTGAGTATTAAACGCTGCACCCGGAAAAAGATGTCACTGCTTACTTCCTCCCTTCTCAATAGCGACCACCATTCTTCACTTGGTTAGAGTCCAAGTCTCAGATAAAATAGTTGCTTCAATTGGCCCATTGGGCTTATCACTTCAAAAATAAAACTTGGCAGCAGAATTTATTATCTAGAAATATACACCACCCCAAGTTCCAAAAAAGCGAAATGTTTTCATAGAAGTCAGGACGTATCGCTTTGTTGCCCCAAAGCCCTCTCATGGATCAAAAAAATTGGGTAAGAGCACCGAATGACCAAGTACCGCTCAGGGTTGGAGCGACTGATTTCCATGAGAACCTACACTCCTGGGCCACTCCTGGATGTCACTTCTATGCTTTTCTTGACGTAGATACCGCCTTCATGTTCTACATCCTGTTGTGAAGCAGATCCCTCGGTACTATGCCAATCACCTTCAGTCATGGTTTTGTATTGTGTGCCTTGTCGCTGAGGGACAAGTTCAATATCGTCGTTCGCAGCACTCAGATCCTTCTTCGTAGACTTTGCAGTGTTTATCTCGCCATATGATCTGTTCCTCGAGGAGTTGCTATTTAAGGAGGCGATACTGCGCACACTGCGGACAATAGACTCAACTGAGACTTTTGAAAGCAAAGGCCAGATAGATGGGAGGTTTAGGGCGAAAATTGCGAATCCGGTTTCAAGTGAAGAGAACCATACAGCTTGGGTATTGTTGGCTGAAAAGTGTCAGTGTAGGTTTTCAGCAGCGATGAGAGACAAAATACATACTTTGAACGTCTGGTAGTGCGGTACTTAGTGAATTATTGGAAATTTGTACGAATGTTACAAGCCGGGCTATCGCGCTCCGTAGCCACTATGAGAAAGGTTATTATAGAAGTTCGGCGCGGACACAGAATTTAATAGAGACTGAAATTTGCTTACATTAACGCAAACATGAAAACACAGGTAACACTAATCTTGCGAACGACATCCATGTGAAGAGACCAGATCTAGACACACTAATTAGTAAGAGAAGTTCCAAGTTCAAGAGATTTGAATATTCCATACTGATGGTAATGGAATAGCAAGAACAAAGGTGTCAATCAAGAAGTCGGAAATTGCGTAGGCTTCTTCGAACTTCTCGGTGTCTAAGCAGTATGTCGCAAAACCTATAAACCCGGACCAAGCAGCTGGAACATGAGAACCGCACGCAACGATGTAGAAGGCAGTGAACCCAATACCCCAAAGAAAGATGATGGTCATAAGGATCCATATTATTCGGTTCAGAATGTTGCTTCGTGTTGACGCAACGAAGATACGGCGATAGAAAAATAGTGCAGCTACTTTGATAATGGACAAGGCGGAAATCTGAATCAGTTGTATGATAAACCATAGCTACTTGACGGTGAGCATTTGACCCGAGAGTCACACTGGGAAGATATGGGTGAATATACTTTTTCACATAGGATGAGAGAATCAGCCGGTTCCGTGGGAGGTTGAATTGGAGTCGGATAGCCGAATGCACGATGCTTGACACCTAAAATGGTCTGTCAGAAGCCTCAGATAAATCAACGTTTGGCTTACTTACCATACAGAGCGGTAACGGCCATGCCAACAAAGAGAAGCTGAAGAGGTCAAGAGAGTTTCATTGGAAGCCGCTTTGGACGCTTACAAGCGCTGGAATCTGTAGCCAGTCATCGACTTTCAAGGCAACTTTCTGTGTCGAACGCACATGGAAGCGGAGGCCAACTACAACAATTCCAAGAACGGGTAATATTGTGTTGCAAGCTATGATTCCTTGAGTTGAAGTAGTTGACATGATGATCAATGGACAACTCAAAGGCTTGATTAGCTTGAAGTGGTATTCTAGTATCGTAAAGACACGTAAGATCTGTAAGAATGGACAAGAGAAGTTTGAGTGTTGTTTATGATCTGAAATTCTAATCAAAGCTCGTGAGAAGAAGGACGTCTACCAACTTTCAAACCTGTGCGGGAAGGCAAGGCTGGCAACCAAGATCAGAAAAGAAAGCGCGTTATGGAAAGTTGCAACATCCTGCACTCTACAAGGGTAATAAGGCGCATGCAAGCGGAACATGACAGGTTATCTCTTCTTTGCAACGTGCAGGAGAGAAAGAAATTGGCTCTGTTATTTTCTTCAGGGAATCGTCATCTTCGTGCATTGAGACAAAATTCTTTAGGAAAATGGCTGTTGGTCTCGTGTCGCGTGGCATTTCAGTGTGGCATGTTCAGGGTTACATTGCTTGTAGATGCAGAACGGATAGGGTCGCAATTGTAAAAAGGCCGGCTTGGTGCTGCAGTTGGTGTTGTGAGTTGCTGACATCGGTATGACGAGGTATAGGGCAGAATATTGCCAACAGTTGGTCTCTGTTGGTGGCTGAGGATGTTCCATAATGATTGGTCAGTTGGGAAAAAAATGAGAAGATGCCACGCCTCTCCGCCGCTCCGGCTTCATGCATATTGTTCCGGAACATATCATCCATTGTTCACCTAGGGGACTTTCGAATTGAACTTTTCTGAATCTATCTTCAACATCAGCTGTCAGCTTGTGGCGCAGCACAAACAGGACATGCTCCATAAAATCTTCAACGGATGCAACACCTTCGGAGAATTTATCCGGACTTTTTCCGCAAACCGGCAGGTTTCGTTTCGGCCGGGCCGACCCATGACGGTCTGCTCCGCAGAGGCTTGCATTTAATATACGCAAGGAGTCAATTCTATATTGGACCCAACCATTCACGGCAGTTGTGAAAGTGGTCACTGAATTCAGAATTCCGTAACCTAAGCTTACATTTGACAAAGGCCGCACATATCGATATCGGGAAAAGCGGCCGCCCCCTTATTGCAATTATTTTATCTTCCTGAGCTTTCCTTCTTAAGTCCTTGTTCGGCTTTGTTCCTGCTATTCATGTGTGACGTGACCGAGATGAATTTACTACCTATTTACTCACTTCAAATTCATAAATAAGCGGCCTACGCAGAAGGAAATGAGTACTCCGTCAGTGCTTCACAGAAGAGTGAGCTGCGCAAAAGTCTAGTGTAGCTGAGCGACCCAGTGAGCGAGAACCGGCCCTATGTTTTTTGTTGGTCTATGGCATGATTTGGTATAAATGTTGGTTGAGATATGCAATGCGGTTGGTAGAATGGATGTGCCAAATGATTTTCTAAAAGGTCTTAACCGGTGGTCTGTGGAGGAGATTCGCTAGTTGATTGTACCTGGTACTACGTGTAACACCACGTAAGAGATATACTTCCAAACACTCTTTGCCATAACCACCTTCCTAGAGAGGAGAGGGAGTAGCAAGCAGAAGTGAGGCCACCAACTCACTGTGCACCGGGTGTGACCCTGGAAATTCAGCCCCAAATTGGAAAATGTTGGATATTCGACGTCAAACAAACCCAGGATCGGATAGTAGTATAACAGTGAACTTTTAGAGTAAGTCGAGGTAGATGTAAAAATGCTCGATCAAAGATTTTACACATAGAAGTCAATTAAGAACCCTCGATCAATCCCGATTCCCGTTCCCTCTCAAGTTGAGAGCAAAGACACACGAAAGCTTCGATTGTCACACATCTCCGTCCAAGTGCCTTGGTATTTGAAAGAAAAGGGTAATTTTCAAGTATAATCCTCTTTACCAAACAATCTTAACCTTCTTCTAGCTAAATCAATCGATTTTCTCTAGCTTCAAGCACTCAAAATGCAGTTCTCCGCCACATCCATTGCCCTCCTCTTCGCTTCGGCAATCGCAGTGATCGCTGTTCCTGTGCCATCTGTGCCATCTGGTACGTTTAACACCCTACTCTCTGTAGTCTATTTCATTTTATGAACCGGTCAAAATCATGCTAACTGACCAATTAGAGGAGCAAGCTCCAGACGATTACCTAGGCGGCTTCTTCAAACGCGACACAGAAGAGCAAGCTCCAACCGACTACCTGGGCGGCTTCTTCAAGCGCGATGCAGAGCCTGCAGAGGTGGAAGCTCCAGGAGACTACCTTGGAGGGTTTTTCAAAGAGCGTACTGCCTAAGAACACGCAGGCCATAAGCGGATTTTGGGCAAACCCTTCGCCGGAATCAGAATTTTGTGTCTTCATAAGTTTTCATGACAACGTAACTTTGATTTCAATTGATAGTGGGAATAGGACATCTGGTCTCGGGAATTAGGGTTATTGTGGTGTTATAAGTCTAAAAAATAGCCTTGAGTTTGAAGAATCCACTCACTTATGCTTCAAGGCCCTCTGTTTGCTTGCCATAAAAACTTGAATTATTCACTATTAGTCTTTATGAATGCGCACATCGCCTGGACATCCGACTACTCGTGCCAAGAGCTTGCCACAAACACTTCAAAGAATAACCGCCACACTGACATACGTATGTGCTAAAAAGGACTCGGTATAAATCCCGATCTTTTCTTCTTTTTTTCTGGCTAATTGCGGGATTATTTTAGTTGATTGTTATTTAATTATTTTGAAATGCTCTTTGTGGTTTCGCAACGTTAACGCATTAGAAGAAGAGGTTTCGGGAAAATCCAGCAAATATTGAAACCTTTTCCACATTTAGAGGAAACTTATGCTGCGTGGAGACCAAATTTATTCTCTGATGCAAAGTATAATATTTTATATTGAATGGAATATCAGTATAATGTTATCAGTTTTGAGAGACTGACATAATGAAATTTACCTGCAAGCTACTAATGCTAGATCAAGCACTACATCACTTCAACCTTCAGGCCCTACTCATCCCCAGGATGAGAGATACCCGACCCAGTATCCCATGGAGCTATCGGGCTGCCAGTAGCAGAGAAAACATAGCCAGGGGGACAAAACTTGAACTTCTCGATCATAGGAAATCCTTCAACATCTCGGCCTACATCACGGTAACAAGCAGTATGATCTCTAGCCCAAGCTTCAAGCTTATCCCAACTTCGACACATGCGCGTTTGCATAACTCCAGAAGCTTGTTTCTTCGAATAGCCTGAGTAACGTGGTGTATCATCTGCATGACACATTGCGTCTTGACGGAGAGATTCGATACAGTGGAGATTGTGCTCGAGGCCTTTGGCAAGGTAATGCTCGTCCTCAATTCCTCTTCCTTCAGCAGCACTAATTATAGTCTTGCGGAGTAGTTGCTATCATCCATGTCAGCAATTATCTATAAAATAGATACATTTCAGCAGCTTTTGCAACGACTTACTAGACAATGAAGATTATGAAACCCATTAAGAAGATAAACGCCTTTGTCCCCATCCCAAGGCCATTTTTGAGCTCGGGGGAGCATATTTTCCTTGACCCAATCATGAGGCAAAGCCACAATGCCTGGGTCCACAACCCAATTATCCCACGCAGCATCTGATAGCGAACGGTTGTTGGGTGAGAATATCATATCATCTCTGAAGGGCGTAGGCACATCGCGCTCAAGCCCAGCATAGAGACTCTTTTCATTGTTCAATGGCTTGGAAAGAGTGCGGATATTGTAGAAAGCCCAGAGAATATTGCCCAAGGTAGAAGTAACAGCAATAATTGCAAGAGCGTTGATCAGCCAGCTATTCGTGGGAGAAGTTTTGTACAATGCAGGATGATACTCCAGGCTTGTCTTTTTGGAGTCTTCATCTAAAAACGGCTGATTTTCTGAGTGGTCGAAAACCATGATCGTGATCTTTCCAAAGCTTGGGGATTGATCAAGAGTGTAGTTCAAGAGTGCAGTTGAAGTGTGCAGTGTACGGGGCTTTAACAAATTAAATCTTTGAAATCTTCCTTTTACGAGGGATATTTTTGTTTTTCAATTAGTGGCCTTATTGCTACAGTAAGGTTAGCCAACACGTCAAAGGCGCGGTAGTCGAAGCCCGAAATCTGAAAACGTGAAGCTTGCAAGAGCATTATGCGAGTGGACCAACTATCACCAACATAAGCTGCAATGAAAGAGACAAGCTGCCTCTAATGTTCGTTGTGCCAGTGTCTTATGTTCCCTCGTCAATTCGAGCACCGGATGCTGTGTTGCATTGGTGCGTGCCTGCGCCACCGGCAGTTCTTCAGATTCTTCAGAAAACCAACCTCCTAAATTGCAGCGTGGAAGATATGATTTAATTGCATCTAATTAGTTTGAGGTGGTTTGTTGAAGGGGAAGGTGGTGTTCGGCTGGATGAATTGGAGCTCATGAACCACTGTATCGGTACACTAGTTTGCATGATATCCTGGTTAGCAATACATTTTGATTTGCAGGGTGACAATGCATCACGCCACTTAACTACCCTTCTTCGCAAGGTAAGTCTGCAGAACGCAGTCAGCATCGTTTCCGCTTCTCACGAGGGTCTGCATAAATATCCGCTCCTAACTCCAACAAATGTGCCAGGGTTTTAAAATTCCAACAAAACGCCAACATTCTTGTTGAGTCACCGATCTCAGACTCATACCCGGCAGTCGGTGGGAACATATTACTGAATGAAAGCGGGCGGACATCCATCCGAGCCATCCTAGATCCTGCATGTGGTACAGCCCCAGCCCATGAATTTGTAGTTATCATTTCTGTTCGTAAGTTTATCGTCCCTACCTTTTCATTTTAACTTACAGACTTTCAAACCAGGCACTGTTACTGAATGCATCTATACCAATCGAGTTCGAGTTAATCAGAGACACACTTCTTCAACATATAGTCGAGATTCAAGACCCCAGCTCCAGTTTCATCGGACCATGTCTTCACTACTCACTCTTCTCGGTACTACCTTCGTCGCAATTTATGCCTTTTACCTCCTCACTGTCACCTGGACTAAAAAAAGGCTCTCAGCGGAGGCCGCGCAACGTCATGGGTGCAAGCCAATTCCAACAGTGTCAAGCTGGGATCCTGTTTTCGGCTTCGACACTTTCATTAACATTCGCAAAGCAGACTTTGCAGGGTGCCGTTCAGAAGCGTACAGGACTCTTCATAAAACATATGGCCCAACATTTTTGATGAAATCCTTGGGGGTCTTTGAACTTCAAACTTCACAACCTGAGAATATACAGGCTATTTGCACATCAAATTTTAACGAATTTGGCGTCGGTCCTATGAGAGGGACCATTGGTGCCCCATTTCTTGGTCGTGGTATCTTCACTGAGGATGGAGAGTTCTGGAAGCATTCGAGAGCACTTGTTCGACCAACTTTCAGTCGAGCGGAGATTGCTGACCTGGGGAACTTCGATCGGCATGTTGCTCGTTTCCTAGCTTTGATTCCAAAAGATGGATCAACATTCGACTTATTGCCTCTGTCGAAAAAATTAGTATGTGGTCATCAATGGATGTCCCGAGCCTTTTTGATATGCTTACTTTTGTCTACTTAGTTCTTGGACACATCCACTGAGTTTCTCTTTGGTGAATCCACTGAATGTCTCGACCCAGACCCGCACTTCGAGACGGACGAATTCATGCAAGCGTTCGATCGTTCGCTCTTGGGCTTAGCATTACTTCTGATAACGGGCCCTTTTCGATGGCCCCTATACCTCGACCCCTACTGGAAGAAAGCATACACCAAAGTTCATGCGTTCGTAGACAAGCATGTGGAACGTGCTCTCGAAAAGAAAAGCAGGCCCGAGAAAGAAATCCCCGGTTCAAAGAGATATGTGCTTCTCGAAGAGATGACCAAGACAACTCAGGACCCGTACGATCTCCGGATGCAAATACTTAATGTTTTCTTCCCAGCTAGAGACACAGCCGCTATTGCATTCGCAGATGCAATATTCGAACTCGCTCGTCACCCCCTCGAATGGACGAAGCTCAGAACAGAAGTCAGTAAAATTGAACCAGACCAGGCTTTGACTTTCCAATTCTTACACTCGTTGAAATTTACGAAAGCAATCATCGAGGAAACTCTTCGACTGCATCCCGCTGCCTCCCGCATTGGTCGTACATCATTGCGAGACAGTATTCTCCCAAAAGGAGGTGGGCCAGATGGTCAATCCCCAATCTTCGTACCCAAAGGAATAGTAGTAGAAATGGATCTTTACACAGTTCAACGAGATACAAGCATATGGGGCGAGGACGCCGACGAATTTAAACCAGATCGCTGGACCAAATCGGGTCGAACACTTTGGGAAGCAAAATGGCAATATGAGCCGTTTCTTGGAGGCATTCGAATGTGCCCCGCCCAGAACCAAGTTCTGACCCAATTGGCGTTTTTGTTGGTTAGATTCGCACAGGAATTCAAGACGCTGGAGAATAGAGATGAGATTCTTGAGTATTTCGAGGTCATCACAATGACTGTTGAGAGTAAGAATGGTGTGAAAATTGCGGTTAAGCCTGTTGAATAAGTGTATGAAATCATTTCCATCAATAAAATCTACTTTCAACCAAAAACAAAAAGTCCTTGATTTCCTTCTTTCTCCAAACATTGCCCGAAATTCTCAACCCTCTGTTGGAACTGGTCTTCTGCGCAAGCGGATCTTCTGCCAAAGATTAGGGGCAAACTGTGCCTCAACACTCACTGGTGAGGGTCTTTCGGTTCTTGGCGTGTCCCATTCGATATCATAGCCAAGGATAAGTTTTCCAAACAAGACTTTGACTTTACGCAACGCATAGAAACGACCAGGACATGCATGTCGACCATATCCGAACCTACGAAATTATTATTTATGCAAAAACCAAAACGGGCAACTCTAACAAAGATTTTGGGATGAACTCACGCAAGATTGGTGGGTGATAGAAAAGATGCAGCCGAAGAATTTCCATCTTCCTTCCCCTCACGTTTTTCGTCATCAGTAGCCAAACGTGCAAACCTAAACCCATCGAATACTAAGGGATCAACAAATGCCTTGGGGTTGCGTAATAAAGGATCGGCAGCCCAAATGCAGCGTGTACCAACGGGAAGAACCAGTCCATCATGGAGTCGCCATGGTTCCCCTTTCACTGTACGACAGCAGATTGCTGTGGTAAATTTATATTTTAGCATGATTGTAAAAATGTAGAGTTTGAAATATTACAAGAAAAAAACCAAGCTGACTTACCAGAAAATGAAGGGTACAATCGATTTGTTTCGCGAATGAAGCTGTCTAGTAAAGGTAAACTCTGGACTGCTTTTTCAGTCCAACCATATTTAGAGACAGCATCTTGTACCTCCTTTCTGAGAGGATCTAGATACATAGGGAACATCAGGACCTGGAAGACAATCTGGGTGAGCAAAGCACTGGGACTTCCCGAACTAGCCCAGAAATTGTGTAAAATCTCTATGGCCAATATTCTTGAATCCTGCTGTGTGGGTTGTGCCGAAGAAGCTGTTAAAATCCAGTCAATAGCATCTAGAAAATGCTCTGTATTGGGTGACTTCTTCATACTACTGCTATCGTCAGCAGCAAATAAGGAAATTCGTCGCTCAACCAACGGTTGAAGTCTTTCCAGAGCGGCCTCCATTTTGCGGCGATGGAAAAATGAGATTGGCCATGCTAGTATGCCACGAATAGGACCAAGTGGGAGCATTTTAATTATTAATCCATTGATGAAGATAGACTCTGTGAAGGCAGTTAAAGTTTTGATCAATTTCTCGTCGCCGGAAAGCTCTTTCGCGATGAAGAAACGACAGGCGATTCGGTAGGTCGCCCCAAACAGTAATTTGGTCGCGTTGAATTCTTTCCATCCTACTAAAGTATTAAACAGTGTGCATATAAAACACCTGAAGGGAAAATAACAAGCTAAGGTGGCACGAACCGTTCGAATCTTCGCCGATTTCAAACATCAGAGCAAAGTCTGCTTCTTCTGCGAGCAAGGGTGTTATTTGAGCTTAACACACGGGTCTATTGTTAGCAGGCGTTTTTTATCGGAGGGTTTCGATTTATGGTTTACCCAAGTGCGAATTGAGGCCTTTCTTAATCGTCTGTATCATGCGATCTGGGCTATGATAAATGATGCCAGCAGAAGCTTCCATATGCAGCGCATCACTGAGATTCTGTAAAAAGCTGACATTTTCTGCATCTGCAGTCTTTAAATCTGGGAGATATTCTGGAGAGAGGACCAGGTAATCCATCGCCCACCATCGCATCGTAAAGGCTTTGCTTTTCCTCGTTGCAAGGATCTGCCAGCTCCAGAATCAGTCATCATGTTGACACAGATACGGCCATAGGAGAGACGCACCTTGGAATAACCTTCCTGAAGAGAATCCGAAGTGGATTTAGCCCATGGCCAGGGCAAAAGGGGCCTGTTTATGCGGGGGAAATGGCTGTATGGCTTGGAGGTGGCAGTTACTTGACGATATAATATAGTTAAGATAATTACCCATAACAAAAGCAAGACTTGAAAAGAAGAGTATCTGTAGGCAATTGATAATGAAGTTAATTCCTGAATAGAGAACATTTTCGTAGGAGGGGGGGTTATTGGAGAATCAATTAAGTGTAGCTTGTGTAGGAGATGATGAATGAAGTACTTATCACTAACCATGTTTCTGCCCTGTACGACGAGTTGGAACCAACCGCGATCAAAATCTGAGGCAAGGGAGTTTTATTATTTTCACTACGGGCACCCCCTGAAAATGGCAATAAGGGACGCACATGGCCCCCCAAAAAACAGACCATACTGTAAGCGCTAGCTAACCGAACAGCTGGGTTGGTACACAACAAGCCCAATGGAACTCCTCCTTCGGTAGGGTCCGTAGGGATGAGTTAGTGGCTTGATGCAACTTCAAAATGGAAAAATGGGTGAGGCTGGAGAGGCGGTTAATTATTCGACCGCACAGATGTTTTTACGTATTTGAAGGCGGAGTGGTTGAGAACATCTGGACTTGCAGCCCAAATCAAGTGCTAAACTTCTGCTGAGCTACTGGTATGACGTTGGGAGCACACGCTAAAGTTTAGCGTACAACTCGCTGAAAATTAGCGAGCTCCTCGCCACAAAATAAAGCGTCGCAATTTGTGACTTTCAAACCACTCACAAGATTTTGCAGCAGCTAGAAGGAGCAGGGACTACTAAGTTGATGGTATACAGGGAACCTTTTTTCTCAGTTTTCCTGTTTTAAGTAGTTTGGTTTGTCTGGCATATTTGAGGCAGCAGCATAGCTTGGTTGGGATTATCTGCTTTCTTTTCTTTCCGTTTCAATGGCGCGCTTTAGAAGGCTTGTTTGAGACGGCCTGCTTTCTTCATTGGCTCAATTTGGATAGAATTATTTCAATGCTTTGTATTATTAAGGGATAGATAAACTGCAATGCTATACATCTCGTTACAAAAATACTTTTCGAATGATTATGGAAATGGTCGCGACCGGCGTGTATGTAAAAGAATGCTGCTGAAGCGGAGCAAAAAGGTACTTGTGAAACGAGTCCCTTCCTTAAGAAAAGAGTTCCAACTCATGGGAGTGCATTCATTTTGCTCATAACCTCCTGTGGCATGAAAAGTTGCTGACAACCGCTTCTTTTTAGCCATCCTCGCCAACTCGCGAAATCGAATGAAACACTTCAACATTATTAAATAGCAGCTAATTCAAAACACGATCACAGCAGCTACAAGATGCAACTGATTATGTCAAAAAGCATTTTTCATATCAATAAACATTAGAGACTTCTATTGCGCCGAGAGCCTTGAAACTTTCGGCGTTAAGGGGTGCTTGCGTGTGTTGAGATCCGACATCGCAAATGCCGAAGGCGCTTTATAAAACATTATGATCACGAACAACTGCCTTCGACACAATTCGAATATGACTGTAAGCGCTGCGGTTATTTTTAATTCCTTTGACTTCAGTAGACGATGATACGTTGCTTGTTCTTTGATAAGTTCGTGCGAAGACTATCAACATGCGGGCTGTCGTATTTTGCTAACTAGCATTCATATTTGGAGGGGGAAACGGCTAGTGAGTTGATGTTCCATTTCAATGCAGTGATGGATACGCGAAATGGACGCTTTTGCCAGTGTACAGTTGGTATATGTAAATATTCGACCGTAAGAAAGTAAACTCACGCGGAATATTCTTTTCGATTGTCACTCTTCTTTCACATACTATAGGGTCTACCTCCAAAGGACGTAGTCTTCTCTATGCCCTCAAGGGGGTGGAAGGGAAATGTCCAACTTCAAACTCAAATTAAAATAATGTTATTCGAGTTGTGCCACACTCCAGGGGTACCTGCGAAGGTAATCTCATTTTCGACCGTCACTTCACGAGCTTTTAGTACTGCGCAAAGCGTAGTTAATTTTTATTGTCAGGGTTTTAAAATTACGAGGCTAGACGATAAATAGGTCTTTAACACACTTTTCTTTCTTATAAATACTTCTCTTTAAGCATCTCTCTTGAACTTGTCTATAAGAATAATAGTAACTTTATTACTAGTTAATAAGTTTTTATAATAACGATCTACTCTTAATTTTATAATAAAACATATGTATAAATTCAAGAGTAGTTGAAACTAGCTATTTATAGATTTACCTAAGTGCTTATAAGCTGTTTTAGACATAATTAAACGGATTATAGTCTATAAGCATCTATAAAAGCTCTAATAGGACTATACGATCGAGCGTTAGGTAGCGGTCTATCTATACATTCGTTGTATACTCTAGGTTATAGAAAAAGAGCTGCGTGAACGCGGGAGTATGACTGTCCTCGATCTTCAAAGGGCCTTAGAGGTGAAAGAGCTCGTCGCGGATCTAGAAGTACTAGATCCCGCCCCGAAAACTAACCCGTGTGTCTTTATTATAGCTAATCGTGGTAAACGCGAGCGTGGAGTTATATTTACGGATGTCCCTATATAACGGCGGGCCTGTAGAGAGTCGTCTATGAGAAGCATCTGTAACTCTGTCAGGACTGGCTGTAAAGGCTCTAACTGACCGTGCCCTTGTACGTAGTGTACGGAGAACTGCTTCTAGGGATGAACCTGTTCGCCGATAAAGTAAATGGCACGATAGAACCCGTATTCGTGACGTAGCTCTCCTAGGTTATACGACTCCCGCGAAGGATTAAATTAAGATATAAAGCCAGGAGAACGTTCAATAGCGCGTCTCGCGAGTGTTGCTCAGTGAACCCGACCCCCCTCTCCCCTTTCTCCCCTTTTAGCTACGATCTCAGCTGCTCGCGCGGTCCGTAGGGCCTCTCGCTGCTCGTCTAGCTATATAGGCTAGAGTAAGGGCGTGTAGTGTACTCGGCATTACACGCAAGTGCTATACCGATAACCAAGTCGATGTAAGGGGACGTCAGTGGCCGGGAGCGTTCGACGGTACCACCTAAACCTCTTCGACGGAGAGATATCGATCGAGGAAGGAGGAGTAGAGTCGAGAGTTCTCATGTACAGACCGAATTCTCCCCGGCGGGTGATGGATGAGGTGATCTCGCAGACAAATCGGGTCGCTGTGCAGTTTTCGTGACCACGCCGGCAGTTAGCATCAATGTTATATAGAATCAAGAACCAGGCTGCTTAGAATAGGCAATATGGATAATATCAAAGGGACGGGTATTGGGAAGAGAGTACGCGATTTTCGTAATTCAAGCATTTTCGGCTAATACTTGCTGTAGACTGCGTGATGGGTACCCGTACACGGACCAGTTGGTCCGTGCCTAGCCGTGCGTCAAGTAAAGCCCTAAGGGTTTATTTAATAAATATCGAATTTTTATAATAGGCTCAAAATTTCTAGTTCTGTTAAAAAGTCTATATTAAATTTAGCCTAGAAACAAAAGAGAAGCACGCCGAACGGGTACCCGCGGGTTACCCATCACGCAGTCTATACTTGCTGCGTATTAGTATAGGGTCATCATGGTTCGCCAAGGTTTTGCCTAAGTAGCACAAATATTGAGTATAGCGACCCAACGGACTCGGCCTTTAATGTTAATTATTCTGCTACGTGCCGATTTGAATAATCTGCAGACTCTATCCAAGTGGGACACCGTTCTAGTCCTGGTGACCTCCTTTGCTTTGAGACGAAAATTTCTCTGTCCAGGCAGTATACGTATGCATCTCTGATCGATCCATCGGTGGACAACCTCTTTAAAGGGCTGCTCTCTAAATTCTGCTCCACTGTTCTCGTTTTCAACCATCAGCTCTGGATTATACTTGTCTCTCTTCTTTCTCAAGGAAAGTAGTTTCTTTTGATCTTCGCAAATAATTATTGCTGTAAGGTTGAATCTCTTTTCAGTCTGGGTAACAACGCCAATATTATTGCTGGGAACCGCAAGAGGATTTGAAATGGCCTCCGAACAGAGCGCTTTCAAGCGCGCTGCGAGAAATCTACCAGTCATTAGGCAATATCAGGAGGACACACAAAGTCGACGAGCTCAAGATACTTGGTTTGCGACCCAAGCCTCGGACGGGTTTATGGAACAAAAACCCACAGTACTTGAGTATATCAAAAGCATTGTACCAGAGAAGCAAGGAATACTACAATATGTAGAGGACACTTTCCCATGTTATAAATGGCTTTTCAACTACAATCTCCAATGGTTTCTGGGCGATGTCATTGCTGGAGTCACTGTAGGAGCTGTGGTGATACCTCAAGTAAGTTTGGTCAAGTACGTAGATGGATCATGGTTAACTTGAAATTTAGGGAATGGCATATTCCGAATTGGCTGGGCTCCCTGTGCAGTATGGCCTCTATACCTCATTCACGGGAGCCTTGTGCTATTGGGTATTTGGGACTTCGAAAGACATCAATATTGGCCCCGTCGCCGTTGCTTCAATCGTTACCGGAGCCATTCTTTCAAATATTGCAGCAGACCATCCTACAGAATCACCCGAAACCTTGGCCGGTACTATCAGCATGCTCGCTGGGGGTGTTATTTTCGCTATTGGATTTTTGCGCCTTGGCTGGTTGGCGGACCTCCTTTCCCTTCCAGCAGTTTCGGCGTTTATCACCGGTTCCGCTGTTACTATCACTTTTAGCCAAATCCCAGTCATGATGGGCATGGCAGGAATATCCGGGAGAGACCCTGCATTTTTCATTGGTCTGAATATTCTAAAACATCTGAACCGTATTCGAATCGATGCTGCACTTGGACTTACCTCTCTGGCGATGTTATACATCATAAAGTGGATCTGTTCATCGGTTGCCATAAAGAGGCCAAAAATGGCAAAGGCGATATTCTTTGTCTCAACGCTTCGAACCGTGCTTATACTACTTTTTTATACATTGGTATCTTACCTTGTCAATAGAACCCGAAAAGATGACCCCTTGTTTCGGATTTTGGGATTCATTCCTTCGGGTCAGTGCAACCTGATAGAAAATTCTCTGAATTTAGTGCTAATGCCAATAGGCTTCCATACTGCACCTCCACCAAAAATTGAGGCCAAAGTTCTAGCAACCCTCCTTAGTCAAACCCCCGCGGCGTGCATTGTTCTTGTAATTGAGCACATATCGATCGCAAAGTCCTTTGGTCGAATCAACAACTATACCATCAATCCCAACTCCGAGTTCATAGCCATAGGAGTTACAAATCTTCTTGGGCCGCTGGTTGGAGCCTATGCTGCAACTGGATCGTTGTCACGTTCGGCTATAAACGCCAAAGCTGGGTCGAGAACTCCATTGGCTGGTGTGGCTACCGCCATCGTGGTTCTGCTCGCCTTATATACCCTGACAGGAATGTTCTTTTACGTCCCACGCTCTGCACTAGCTGCTGTCATCATTCACGCCATAGGCGATCGTATGTTGGCACTACATACTCTGAAGATATTTCAACTGATTCTTTATAGTTGTCACCCCACCCTCGACACTATACGAATTTTGGAAGATTAGCCCTCTCGACTTCATTATCTTTGTGATTGGTTTGTCTATAACGATTTTCGACAGTATTGAACATGGTATCTTTGCCACGATAGGTCTTTCTCTCGCCATCCTAGTTTTTAGAGTCTTCAAGGCACATGGGGGATTTCTCGGAAAGGTCAAAGTCCGAAGTGTCAAGTACGAAAAAGAAAAATGGATCCCCGCAAGCAGCTTGGATTCTGACAAAAGTACCGATTCCTCGAGACCCATCTTCCTTCCTCTTAATCGTCAAGACGGGTCAAATCCAGATGTTGAAATCGAACGTCCATACCAAGGAATCTTCATCTATCGCTTCAGTGAAGGCTTCAACTATTCTAATGCAAACAATCAATTGGACCATATGGCTACAGTTATCTTGGATGAGACTCGACCAACGATTGAGCGTAACTTTGAGAAACCTGGCGACCGTTCATGGAACGACCCCACCCTATGCCGAAGCAAGGACCCGATGACCAATGATACCCGTCCCACCCTCAAGGCCATTATATTAGACTTTTCGGCGGTCAACAACGTTGACCTGACTTCAATACAAACCTTGATCGACATCAGGAACCAACTGGATCGCCATGCTGCGCCGAATGCTGTGCAATGGCACTTTGCTTGCATCAACAACCGCTGGTCAAAACGCGCCCTCGCTGCCGCCGGCTTCGGATTTCCATCTTTTGAAGCCGATAACGGCGAGCCTCGACACTTCAAAGCCATTTACAGTCTTGCAGAAATGCAGGATGCCGGAGATCTCACCGCTTTTATCGACCCCGCGTCCAACGCAAAGAGGCGCAAGTCAATTGTCCATACAACCGGTGACGTTGAGCCCGGAGACTTTGTATCACGGGAGGAGAAGGCCATTGAGTCCCACATAGAGGACGCAGGCGCGTCCTCTGGTCCACCGACCAGTGCTTCAGCAGTGAGAATGGCCACCCTGCATGGCATCAACAGACCATTTTTCCACCCAGACCTACAGAGCGCGCTAGTGAGCGCTACTGCAACCGAGGAATTTAGGTCAACGATGATGGAGCAAGCCCAGGAGCTGGGAGAAGGCATAGGTAGCACGGACAGGGTGCAAGAGAAGGAAGTAGTGAAAGTGGAGGTTAGATTAATATAGAACATAAGTGGTTGGCAGAATATCATGTATACTGTAGGTTGCATTATCGAGGCTCAAAAACGTTGCTCAATTGCTCCACCATACTGCCTTTTTGTTGGTAGTAGAATTTCGCCCTTGCAATTAAAATATATTAACTGCCAGGAGTACTAAAAGAAGAAAAAAAAAATTAACACATTTCTTTCAAGTCAGATCGAGTCCATAAATCGAATCGAAAGTCAAGATCTGATATCTCTGAGAAGAGCGAACTTGTAGCGTAGGCGTCAATGTTTATTATACTGCAGGTGATGTATAACTATACAAGGGTGTTCGTTTCCTTCACCCTTCTGTCTGGTGCAGTGCACACCGACTTCGCCTCGGGCCAATACCTGACCCGCCAAGGAAATTGCGCAATGTTAGATTATTTGACGTGATCAGCCACAACATGGATTCATAAGACAAGTTACTATGGACGAATATATAAGAGATGGCCCCTTTCTCAGGAGTCGAATGCTTCCATCAGAATTTCGATTCCCAGGTCCTCCTTTTCAGCTTCATTTGACTGCTTTCCTAAGCAGTTAGTGGTGATGTGAAGTGGACTTGTTCGAACTGATCGGACCAGATGATGACGTCTGCCTCGCCGCTACCCTGTCTCCAAAATTGCCTACGAATGCATGCAGGTGAGTACGGGCACCTCCCTCGGTGAACTGGAAGAAAACTCGGAGAAGTCAGGAATTGGGATCGTCTCCCGAGCGCGCTAGCCCGCACCAAATTTCGCTCGTCACGAAAGGAAACCCCTTCTCACATATCATACTGGGCAATATTCCCAAGGAAAGGCTATTTTGCCTAGTAAATCGCTGGACAGCAAAATCTCGACGCCCTTCACTGGGTTCAATTTTGATTTAAGTCTTATGGCCGTCCAAAACATTCCGCAATTATTATCACGACGAAAGGACCGCTTCTAGCTGCATTTCTCTGACAAATCGATAGGCTGCATCGCAATGCCGAATTCCGGCGCTCCTTCGACCTAGTTGATTAACACGACGAGTAGGAAGCAGTTCGAATGGAAAAAGGCACAAAGAGAAAGTCTTTCCCTGTCGCCACAATGCACTCGTTTGACCTGGTTGACCAACACGACGAGCAACAAGCAGTTCTGTATGGAAAAGGCACGAAGAGATAGTCTTTCCCTGTCGCCACAATTCGATAAGTTGTATCGCAATGCCGAATTTCCGCGCTCGTTTGGCCNGGTTGACCAACACGACGAGCAGCAAGCAGTTTTGTATGGAAAAAGCACAAAGAGACAGTCTTTCCCTGTCGCCACAATCTTGGTCGACCTCTGAGAGAGCAGCGATGTGTCTGGAGCGCTACGAGATAGCGTATAGGAAAACCCCTTTCCTGCTGATGCGTTGTAATTGCTCACGACTTTGTGGGCCGCTATCGATTATGGTGGGTTATGTAGGCTCTTCAACCGTACTCTCAGAAAACTTCACGGAGGCAGCTGAATCCGGATGATAGCCTGGGGGGTTCCCTCGCTCCATCTTTCTGGACGAAATATAAATACTGTGCTGTACGATCCTTGAGACGATTGTCATGCATTTGGAACGACTCTTTATTTCCAACCCAATACTGATCTTGTTAATCAACTGGTCATTGCCGAGTCCCTTTTATCGTCAAACATGGCAGCATCTGAGGCAAGAACCGAAGAAACTCAACTATCCCCTTCAAATTTCAGTCCTCTCAAAGCAGAAGCCGTAGAGACCAAGGATGATTTCAATACACACCTCACCGCACAGCGAACCTCCACCTCGCTAGCTCCAACCCAACGCAAGTCATTCCTTACATACATGAACGAGCCTATCCGAGACGATCTCTTTCTCGAAATGCAGCTCCTTCTACTTGCCTTTTGCACCGGCATCCAAGATGCTTGCACCTATCCTGACTACCTTTGCTTCGCCTCCAACCAAACAGGCAACACACTCCTGCTAGCCATCGGCATCAGCGGTCTTGCCTCCAGTGCCTTGGAATTCACCAACATCGGCATCTCGCTGGCCCTCTTTGTCACCGGCAGCTGGATTGCCGGACAGATCGGCAACGCGGTCGGTCCGCGCCGGCGCGCCTGGCTTCTCGTGTCGTCACTCGTGCAGACCATGATGGTCTGGGCGGCGTCGCCATTCAGTATGCCACGCCGCATTCGCGCACCGGTCCGTGTGCCTTCGCCGTACTGTCACTGCTGGCTTTTGCGGCGTCGGCACAGGTGGCTATGGCTAGGAGCTTGAAGATTACGGAGATCACCACGGCCATGGCGACGGCGGCTTATGTCGACTTGTTGATCGATCCGAGACTGTATGCGCGGGGTAACCGCTCGCGGAATCGCCGAATTGCTTTCCTGATCATGTTGGCTGGAGGTAGTTTCGCAGGCGCATTCGCGAACAAGAACGTCAGTTCGGCGTTTGCACTGCTGGTAAGCGTCGTTCTCAAGACAGTTGCTATGATTGGGCTGTTCTTCAATAAGCCAATAAACTCCGAGGAGTTGGAGGCTGGGAAAAAGGAACCCATTTTTATGTTGGGATGAATTCACAAGGTTGGGACGGAGTCGCCGGCCACCGTAGTGAGGATATATTCGGGTCATGGTGGCCGTAGAATGCTAGAGCTCAAAGGTCTTGAAGACGGATGATTATCATCTGCACGAAGGTTGCGCCGCTCAGAAGAGCATGGAAATCTCCTATCTCTATTATTCGATAGCTATCCTGAATGTATCTTGAATGTAGCTTTGTAGCCAATGTGATTCTGCCCTGCTACTACTTTGTACAAACTTGATAGCTATTTAGCGGTAAATCATGATTTGATACGAATCCTTTTTACAACGTAACTTCACCGAGGGGCTTAGTAGTATAACCCTTCTGATATTTCCTAGACATATTTTGACTATATAATATTACGAAGGTTAGTAGGCATCAAAGCTAGTGACGTCCTTAATACAATACGTCAAGAAAATTCCGCCTTATATTGTCTTAATAATCCTAGTACTTGGGATATGGGACCTTAAACAAACTATTATTTCGTATCTGTGACAGCCAGTTTCTGGTGCGTCTAGCAGCGAAATACCAGAGACAGGTGACAGACAGTCTTGCCGGAAACTACGACAGCACGCTAGAGTCTCAGCATCCGCTTACGCTGAGGATGCACATACAAAACGGCAACGAAGTGTTTGGTCAAGACATTAAGCACAATGGCCACAGGAGCCTGTTCCGATTAGTTGACAGTACGATAGACCAATCCTTCCAGCGCCGCTCGTCAGACAAGCGCATAAAGAGCGAGGAAAGCATGTACGAATGGATTCGTAGCCGTTACCACGAATCACATGGAGCTGAGTTGCCGAGCACAGCCAATCCAGCGGTCCTTGAAAGCCGTTTCCACTAGCAATCTGCGAAGTGGGAGCCGATAGCACTGAAATACATTTCTACAGTGGAGGAGATAGTCCACCAATTCAATAAGCACCTCTTAGAGGATCTCATTCCTAAAGAAGCCCTCCGAGTCAAGATTGGAACTCGCAACTTGGCATTCCACAACTCGACCCATGTAGCTGCTGCAGCCCAACTCACCCAGATATTGCATGACGAGAGGGGGGGGATCCTTCAGACGATCAATTACTACTTTGCTGACACGCTTGCTAAGGCTCGCAAAGATCGGGTCCTGCAACGGTTGGAAAGGTTGGAATTAGAGGACGGTAGGCTGCAGACCATTGACTCGAGGGCGCTTACTAGCGCGGCTCATCTGA
>JAAMPI010001449.1:0-14363 GCA_013054445.1 Cudoniella acicularis | reverse complement strand
TGCACGCCTTGTGAGACGGCAAAGCTCAGAGTTTAGCAGGCGCATCCAACTTCACTTTGATGCTTGATACCGAATGTTTGATACGAGGCGTTGACGTCTTGGCGATCAAAAATCAGGCCATTATTGCGGCAACGGCGGAGATAAGTATACCCCAAACCCGATCGAGATCGATCTCAAAACAGGATTCACCAGGCACTAGGGTCAAATTCGCCATGTGCCGATAGAAGCTTCGACCTCTTCCAAGAGGAGAAGTTACCGAGCGCGCGAATGATCATCTCCGGGTCTTTGCGCCACACCAAAAGGCGCAGGACATGCGTATGCAGCTCCTGTCATCATAGCGTGATTGTTTCGAGCTTTAATTCCGGGTAACCCCTATTTTGCGTCGAGGCTACCGTATGCGGAGTACAGTATGGTATTCTCTACGAATTACGAAGTACCGGTACTCATACAGATCGGCATCGCGTAATGCGCATGTCTGTCTCAAATGTACAAAGTACTTCATGGAGCTGAACCTTCCTCTGCCGCTGTTCCCCTGCGTCCTTTTTCTACTGAAAAAGTTCTCGACACACGATCGCAGTATTACGCTCAGACAGGCACGGAATATCTGGATCTCGAAAAGCAACACTTGATGTGATATTGATTTCAGGAGCTAATTTTGCATGCGAAGCAAAAATGAATGATCCCATTTCCAGCATTGCTACACCGCCTTAATAGTCGTCGTAACATTGCTCTGTTGGCCTCACAGGAACACTCCAAAAAAAAAATGTGGTGCGACATCTCCCACCTGCCAACTCATACCTTATTCCGACCTCAACCTTACCTTGATCACGGGATATCAACTTCATCCCGGCTGATTCCTCTAATCGTCAATTCAGCCCTTATTGGTCCAGTTTCCAGCAGGAGATAAAGATTTTCGTGTAGCACAACATGTGTATATTCCCTGAATATCGATTGGGGTGCCATGGTTTCCACCCACCAATATGTTGGAAATTCCAATTTGAGAATGCTCCACCCTAGCAGCATTCCTTAATACTACCACATTACTGTTCTTAATCAACATCAGATCATCCATGCTGGGAAACTTGAGCCTTGCTTTCAAATTGGGATTGAGTGCATACTCTTCCAGGATTGAAGACGGTTCGAGAAATTGTTTGCGGGTGCTAGGATTTCCAAGCATGGATCGGAATCTTCTACCGCTGTCTGGGAACGAATGACTCGAATGAACAAATCATCATGCTGCAAGTGTGGGGGTTCTCTGCATTGCTAGATGCAAAAGTAGTTCACGGTGCTGTGTGACCCCGAGTTTGGAAAATATGCACGCCAGATCGTCGATTCTGTTGTGCTACCTTGCTTGAGCTAACATTCAGCCCCGCGAAGCTTGCTTCTGCTTGCTCGCTACTTGCACAGCTGGTTCTGATATCGGCTCTTACTGGCTGTCTCCTTCCGCGTTTACCGCCCTCTCCAAATACTGAAACTCAGGACCACTACTCCAGGATCAATTTTGCGATGGGAAGGATTCAAGAATCACGGAGACTTCTCTTCAGAGACCTTACGGAGAAGCCTCCTCAAATGTGCTCAGCACCTTATTGGTTACGCCGTTAAGGTCGCGTATCCAAAAGGTTATCATATGCAATACCGGGCGGGACACTGCTTCTCACCGCATGATCTCCTTTATCGATGGCGTTCAAGATTTGAAATCACCGAACTCCGAAGTTCCGGGTTGCAATCAAAACTTATCACTGGTTCAACGTTACGGAATATGTTAGGGCTTCTCATCATATCATTTTCGATATTGTTGCTGCATCTCACCCGCTCCAGAGGAAATCTCGCATGATTCTAGCACTCACCGTGGACGCTCTGCCCTACTTTCAATTTAACCCCCCCAATGATGCGAAACAAACCTCGAATTTCATCAGCACCGAAGGACTTTCATAAGTGTCTTTCATGAGAGGGTTGGCGCGATTAGGATGCCTGAATCAACGAACGGTCCCCTTGCAGCCCTCATGTACGAGATCTCGATCCAACGTCTAAGAGATACCGAATGAAGTTTTGATTGGCTCTTCAAATACGATTCTTTTCTTTTTATCTAGCTGGCTGCTTACCCGTACCTGCAATAGCGTTGCCTGGTATCATGCACATATGGACCTTTTGAGCTGTGCCGAGTGGCGATCCTCTCCTTGCTTTGCTGATCATCAATAACTTCACACTTAAATTTTATTTCAAAAATCAAGGGTTAGTTTGCTCAGCAGTTGTTTCTCAGTGGAATTAAATCTGCAGCTCGCATTATTTCAATTCGATTCATCGAAGTGGCATCTATCATTCCAATGCCGAAATAAACTGCGACGAGTCACCAATCACTTCTTGCTTCCTTCTACACATCGCCGATTCCACATTCCGAAATCGGCGCCGTTTTCTGGATGAGGTTAGTTCTTCGTCTCGCGGTATTACTGGCTCCTTCGGTCCCGAATGCATGTCAGCTGGGTTCCTGCTTCTGGATGTAACCCCGTCCCGGGTTCTCCAAAACGGGTTGTTGTCTTTCGCCGGCAAACCTTTCGCTCTCGGGTTTTTTTGTTGTTTCGGTTTGCCGTGGATTGGAATCAAGCCTGTAGATAGAGAAAGTCAAGTAGGCTTGAAATATTTGTACCCGCTTCTAGGTTTTAGGGACGCGGTTCTCTTTCTCGAAATGCAAGTTGGGATCGGGATTTGGATTCAGATCGGCATCGGCAACGGCAACCGGATCGAAATCTCGGCAATCATCTTCTTGTGCTGCCTTCTTTCAAAACACCTGCGACGCTTCCACTTTTTCTTCATTGGCAGTGAGGAAGGAAGTCGTAATGAAGTTAAGTGATGTTGTTAGTGGCACAGTATAGTGGGTAGTGCTTAGCTTTCCTTCGTCTTTCGGGTCCTTGCAGTTGCAACACACCCCCTGCTCACTCCAGTTTGTTGATTTGGGTGGTAGTGACGATCAGAATTTCTTTACCCGAATTTACAACTTTAGATCAGTGAACCTAGGTCTTCGCAGGAAATCCGAAATCGAAGTCAAATTTCTCCTCCTTCGCCTCCTTCGCCTCCTTCACCTCTTTGTGGGGGTGGTTGTGCACCTCGTGTAGCGATTTTCATCTCCCTGAATTTCAATTTCGATTCAGAGGAAGAAGGAGAGTTCTGTCTTGAAACAAATTTGTATTGAAGACCGGATTGTTGCGGCCGAGTGTCGAGATCGAAGATAGATGGGAGGGAATGTACTAGGAGACGGATAGCGGGGAGGCAGGCGCAGACTGTTGCTACGCAGATTTCGGCTAGAGACCAGGTTGCTGGGATGACGTTGTCCCCTATATATATCGGTTAAGAATCTGTCAAGAGTGGGGGTGAAATGAGTAAGGGGGCTTAGGGGAAGGCTTACAAGTCTGGTCCAGGCTGTTGCTGAGATTGATGATGAATTTGAGACGGATGATGCTTGTTATGCAAGCCCTTTGAAAAAGCCCCATTAGTAAGGCTGTATGTATAAATAAAGAATGTACTTGCAAGCTTCCAAGACTGAACATGAACATCAAATTGACCTTCCTCAGATTCATTTTCAAGTTCAGGAGTTGTGGAATTGGTAGAAGATGGTGATGTCGAGGAAGATATTGATTCCGCTGGTTGCGTAGGCGAAGGAATTCAAGTTGATGCATTTTACTTTTAGGGTGCGATTCCATACACCAGCTGCGAATTTCGTTATTCCAAGCCCGCTGGAGATGAATTAAAAGGGCAAAAGAGCACAGACTTTCCAATTGGGCTGCATTGGAAGATAATTGTGAAATTGATGGCTATCCCTGTTGCCAAAACAACTCCTAAAACAGCGAAGTTTGCGACTTTAAAGCTTCGCAGAGGGAAAATTCGAAACTTTGATTGTGAGTTCACTTCTGGACACATGAAATAGGTGCAGGATACGTACATAAAATACCAAGATGGAGAGTCTGACAGCTGTGCTGACGACGATGTAGAAAATTTCCGAGACCCAGAAGATCTATTTTTACGTTAGCGAGCTTTTTTCGTAGCTTGGAAATTTGCTTGCCTTTAGGAGAGAAGGGATATTCGATGGGTTGGGATTCTAAATTATACCAGGGATGAATTGGCATAACTTGAGATTCTTTTGAAGCTTCGTATAGCTTTGATGAAAGGGTAATACATGCAATGACGTTCGAAATTATTCACGGCATCTACTCATATTAGTCGATGAGGTTTCAATACAGATAGACAAGTTAGCATACTTGCCCCATCTAGCGGAACAAGTGCAGTCAAGAGAGCTCCCACAACAACAATACAGATATCATCAAACTCAAACTCTGGGCTGATCGTCAACCGCGAATAGCATTGCAGCACAATGGCTATCAAGGCCGTTGGTGCTAGAACAATTTCCCGGATGGAGATGAGCCAGGAGCGACTATTAAAGGGAACGCCTTCGCAACTGTAGATTGATGCCGGCCACCTCTGTGAAAAAAAGTCAGTTTCCAAAGAGAATAGTTGCTGGAAGCAGGTATAAATAAGCATACGAAATTGATCAGTGACGCTACAACTTCCTTGGATGCAACTTGAGAGTGCCGCTTGCAGCGTATCATTAGAACATGTCACAGTGAAATTATTGATTCCTATTCCGCTTGAAGCGAATTCGGAAACCAGACAGCCAAGCTACACACTTTCAGTATGAGGATACCGGCAGCAATATGTCGGATGAATATACTAAACAAGGTGGATGTTCCACCATGAGTGTAGGGAGACTTATGTCCGCGGCTGCCCTTGCTGTTGTTACAAGCACCAAAGTCGGAAGAAGAAAACGACGGAACCACATCATGATGAACCTAGATAATGCAAGTTGGGATGGAAAAGAAACAGGAAACAAGAAGTCAGGCGTCGCCGTTTAGCCCTATAAGTACGAATAGGATACTTTTGTGGCTTTGCGGGAACGCTGTATGATACATGGATAAAGTTTTGGGTCTCGGTAACGGGCTTAGAGAAAATAATCGGATTTCAGTGCTGAACCGGGTTTGTAATGAGATTTAGTGAGAGAGAAAAGTTAGATTGAGGGGAATCACGTACTGTGACACCATGCGCTGGCCCGACCGAGTTAGGCTTCCGGGTAGACAGCCGTGTGGTTTCAGGATGGAAGCCAAGACATGCGGCTAACCGGCTGGTCTCTAATAGAATTGAACAATAATAACGGTAAGAATGCTGGGTTGGGAATTACATACGTGGATTGGAATTTTTATGCTTCGGTATCGGATTTGGGAATGTGGAGAGAGTTTTATGATTACCACAGAGAAAAAAAAAGAGGAAAAGAAAAAAAAAGAATTGCGGTGTTCAAAATTGCTTAAAGTGGAAGTCGATTTTAACTTCTCGGTACCGTTTTACATGTAAGAATGAACGACGGCCGTGCGGTGCCGGTCCAGATGTTGTAAGAGTGTCTTGGCATCTACTCATCGTCGATCTCGCTTTGACCTTTTCTGCTACGCGGAGAACCAGACAAGGAAGCATGTTGTCGGATGAGAGGCTAGGCCTTACGAGTTATGCACTAACCTATGTCTGTGCAATAAAACGCTTTATGTAGTTTGTGGAGTTTTCCGAACTTTCGGTTGAACGGTTGACAACCTTTGCGAGAACGTCTAAAGCTTATTTGTATCAATTAGGGATGGTAGCGGAATGGAATTTACAAGAAGGGGCGTACTCCTACAAGCAGAGTTACTTACTCACAAATCGAGATGTGTTCATGTTCTATTAATTGATAGATTCACCGGAATTAGCCCAAATATGACTGGAATATAAATGTCCGGAGACACTCGAGGACAATAAGGCATTATAAAAACGAATGTGATTGCTTATATTTGCCCTTATTAGGTTGCATGACCTGGCACCTGTGTAAAAAAGGGGTTACAGGACTGGTGTACTAGCAGGAGAGTGTACTATGAACTTCTGCGTGATCAAAGGGTGTTTTGCTGAAAGTAATAGCAAGAAAATCTATTTATATTCGAATTATCTAGAAAACTCTCTTTTAGGCATTAGGTCTGTTCTTTCTTTCCAAAGTCCCTCTCTTCGGTAACATAACCGGTAGGATAGGTAATATCTGTCTGTCGGTCCTACAGTCCAGTCCTGAATTTGAGACTTGGGCTAGTCCTAAATCAAGAGACTAGACCGATTGAACGGTTAAATTATTGACGCCTTTCATCTCCGCTCCCGTTTTCACTATTTTCTTGTATTCCTCACGGAGTTCCATGACGTGTAGATTAGAGGCTCGGTATCGGGGGCGCTCGTCCCCTTGGAGGGCTTTTGCGATTCTGGCTGCATCTTCCTCTATATCGGTCGGCCTAAGAATATTTCGAGAGTTGTTAACAGTATCACCGGATCTTGGATTCCGCATGAAAGTTCGGTTTCTCATAATCACTTTATGAATCGCGGCTCTCCAAGGCCCCCGAGCAACACCAGCTGCCGATGTCTTTTGATCGTACTCAACTTCTACCTCCGCATCCGAATCGAAGTCTTCGTCTCTAGAACCCTCGAATGTAATGTTCGCCTTGTCGGAGTTGCCGTCGTCTGAGCCGTTGACTTCTTAACCAGTTGTTCGAGGTAAAGAGAATAGGGAAAAACGCTCCAGGCGCAAACCTACACAGCTGTGCAGCGCTTTGGCAGTCTCGAGGCGCGCAGTATATCGATATTACGGTTTAATTATCACGTGCGGGACCCAGGCTACCACATACCATTTTCAGCCTTCTTCAACAACCTGCCCTGTGGTGGCCTCTCCTAGCGAAAGCAATACTGCCCCTTCGCCATTGCAGTGCGTCTCATCCGGGGGCCCGTTCTCCAAATCGTCTCTCCATCCAAGGTTTTTCCCAGTTCGAAAGGTACGCCGTAGTCGGGCGCGGTTGGTAGGTCCGGCCATGCAAGCCGGTTGGGTGCATTGAGATATCGTTCCATGTCCCCGTCGGATTTTCGTGTCGCTACCCATTCATTCAAAAAGTTGCGGAATGTCGATACGTCAGAGTCCAGTTCGCGGTTACGAGTCTACTCTGAGATACTCTGCACCATATCCATATTTCGTTCCCAGTGGGGGATACTCGTGAAGTGTGTATCGTCCGTGATGAGCTCGTATAGTGTGAATACGACGCCAGTCACGCCATCTCGACCATCCAGCAAGTCTTTCTTTCCGCATGCGGCCCAGTCAAAGTCGAAGAGAAGGAGCTTGTGTGTGTCGGGATCGATGAGCAGATTGCGGGGTGCAATGTCTTGATGCATGATTCCCAGTTCCAGTTTTAGGTAATCCACAAGTTGGGTAAGTTGTTGTATCCACTCAAATCGGAAAGGCACCTTTGGATTGTCAAGAGTTCCACCTGGGATGTACTTTGTTGTGAATCCAATTACCCGAGACTCCACGTCGTTGAGGATAACGCGATCAAATGGTACTATATTGAGATGCGGCGGCAGACTTTTGAGAAGGTTTAGTTCATTCCAGGCCATCTGCAATCTCCGAGGCTTTCCCTAGGGATTGAATTTGAAGGCAACCTTTTGAGGATTCCCGGATTTGCCTTCGTATGATGAGAGATCAACACCTAGTCCAAGCCGATCGAGCTCTTGAAGTTTGGAGTACTAGATTATACGGCAATCGGCGAGTGATTCAACGGTTGAGAAGGGGCCATGTGGGCGAGCCATGAATCTCGACACTGGCTGTGCCGCCGCTTTCGACTTCAAGTTCGCCGGTAGTCTGTCTCTCGCTATATTTCAAGGCTTGAGATCAGACTGTCATAGTAGGCACGAGGCGAGGTTATTCTTCGAAGATCGGGTTGACATTGCCTCTGAAATACTAAAGCAGATTGAGAAAGATGACACTGTGCCTATTCTCACTTTTCAGCTCATCTTCGCAGCAAATATCAACAAAGAGCAGGTTTTATAGCATGAGACCGTCGTGCAAGTTTTCAATGACGATTCTGATGATCCCTCAAGACTTCCATTCATTAGCCAAGACTCTGGGGCATCTCAGGTAACATTCATTACGACCAAATCAGCACCATCATTTGTGAAGCCTGAAATCACATCGGTTGATGATATCTGCGGCGCCATCGAGGAGGCTGAGTGCAACAAGCGTCAAGTTGCATTTGTTCTCGCTGGGAATCAACAGATTGGAATAGCACCTTCGACAAGAAAACGATAATTGAGTGCCAACAAGCCGGTGGCATGACGCTGAAGGCTCTTCTTTCCGGCAGTCGCACCCCTCGCCGTGGTCCTCTCCTCCCATGGAAATTTCGCATGCTACCCGCCCTTCAGCTCGCTTCAAATCTCCTCCAACTCATACAAACGCAGTGGTTAAAGAGCAACTGGTCCAAAGGTATGGTGTATTTTCAAATTCAGCTGGGCAAGAACGGCGCCCAGGATCAGATACAACTCGGCCTCGGCTGACCATTCGTATCTCTTGATTTTGACACCAGTGCCGGGAGTGTGCCACCTGCGCAAAGTGTTGAACCAAAGGTAGCACTCCTTGAGCTTGGAATTTTGCTATTAGAAGTTTGGCATGAGATTACACTGGAGACACGGTTTGGCTTGGAGGAAGCACCGGGTGGATATTACCCACGGCTCGTGATGGCGAGAGAGTGGCTTAATGATACGGACAATCCGTTACCAGATTGTATGATAGGGCTATTTCTCATTGTATTGAGAGGCTGGTTGGTGAAGCGCGCTTTCTAGATTGGGAGGATATTAAGCTCTGGGGTACGGTTTGTGGAAAAGTGATTGAGCTGTTGTCGAAAAATTGCAGGCAGTGGCGATGATGTATTTAGGAAGACTATTCATATTATATTCCCAATAAAAGCATCGTAGCAAAAGAGGGAACATGTTGCTTTCGTTTCTGGCTTGCTCGCTGAAAATATACAGTAGACCGCATCTCCCCGTACAATGGTTAAAATAAACTTTAACATTGTGTAAGAACTTGGAACAAGTATTGAATATGATTGTTGTAAGTAAGTATTTAAACGCACTCCATTATGATTGCGCTTAGCTTTGCCATATTTATGGTGTGTAAGCCCCTGAAATTTAGCGAACGATCGCTGAATGAAAATGAGCAAGTGCCTGTAAATTAGCGATTCCTCACCCACCATGACAGACCAACTATCGAGGCTACGTCATGTTATTAATTCGCTTCTACAAGAAAATATGATTACAGACTTAAGGAGCTTTCAGCCGATCTTATTAATCCTACAATGCGCTCGATGTTCTGTGACACCACCTATGGAAGTCTCGCGCGGCTTTACCCAAAATGGCCCCTGTGAGCGACGCAAAATTTGTGCGAGCCAATCAAGTGCCGCGGCGAGTTCGCTAAGACCTGTCAGGGGGGAAGTGGGGGAATCTCGCGCGAAGCTGACGGTCGGATTTAACGGTGGATTCTCCATGACAGGATTGTCAAAGATTCTCAATTTATGTATATAAACACCGCCTTTTCCCACATTTGTATGAAGGCATCATCAGTAACATTTCCAATACTTCCATGCCAATTCTCGACCTCCTCACTTATATCCACGCATCCAAAAACAACACGAAATTAACCACTTCCTCTATCACAAATCAAAGCCTCATTCAACCCCAATTTACAATTACCACAATTCAAAGCAGCGAAACATCATCGAAAATGGCCTTTCAACAGCAGCAACCAGCTCCTCTCCCAGCACCAAGAGTTGTCATCACAGGGCACACCAAACACGGACTTTCAACCTTCACCTCGGACAGCAATACCGTCCCATTCACGCCCTTCGGTCCCACCAGATCCCATTTCAGCAGCTTTCACTCCTCCCCAACCGTCCCAGTTTCAAACGTCACAAACCACTCTCTTCCTACAGACCTTGCCGCGTCGCTGCCGAAGTGTCCTCCCACAGGCACACTGTTCTGCACCACGGATCTGGCACCACATTCGAAGACACCAATGCATCGGACGCTGAGTGTTGACTATGCGGTTGTGGTGGAGGGAGAATGTACCATTGTCTTGGATGGGGGAGAGGAAAAGACGGCCCAGAAAGGAGAGTTTTTCGTGGGAAGAGGAGGAAATCACATTCTTGAGAACAAGGGTGACGTTTGGTGCAGGGTTGCTGTTGTTATGGTTGGGGCGAAGGAGATTGTTCTTGGTGACGGGTCAAAGTTGGAAGAGACGCAGTTCAAGCGATAAATTTGTAGGATTGAGGTCCTTGAGGATACTGCAAGGGGAGTGGAGTTCGATGGTGGAGAGATATTTGTTATTAGAGACCTTATTCTAGGAAATTTAGCTGGCTATACAATATTCAACCAATCTGAATTTTGATTTTGTTCTTCTCTCTAAAAAGTAGGGCCTAGGGGTTTAAAGTCCTATATTAATTAGTCAATAAGATAGCATTTTATAGCTATAAATTATTCTTTAATACTATAATCTCGAGCGTGGTGTTCGCCCCCTTTGGTTTGGCGCCCGCCGCATCGGGCAAGGCGCGTGCATGGACCCGCCGCCGCTTTCGCGTTGTACAGAAGAACCCCGCGCGCCCTTCTTCGAGCTTCTTCCTCTTCAATTCTTTTCTCAATGGCCCCCTTGGCCCTCTCCGTTATGCGCCGTCCACGCCTCTTATCTGGACCCACGCGGGCACCGCTGTCGGCCTCGCTGTAGCTAAGATCCTGATGTACTCGCCATTGGAAGCTTAGAACCCTCGATCCCCCTCCTTAGCTACGATGCTCCTAGGCGTCTGCTGCTGCGATCTTCTTATGGAGCCGTGTCGTATTGGTCGCGATACGAGCACGAGAGCTAAACGGACCTGAGCTTATGAAACCTGCCCGCCCTCGTTGGCGCGGGGTTGGTAACGAGCCTGGCCAGCTAAGTCTGTGTTTTCAGGGTATTTTACTAGTAAATTAAAAATTAAAAGTCGTAAACTTTTAAAAGCTAGTTATTAAAAAGTATCTTTACCTTCTAAAACTCACGATTACTCGTTTTTTATACTATAATTATTCTTAGTTATTTTATAATATTCAAGTGATCGCGATAGCTTTCGTTTTCGAAAGCCTGAAAGCGGGGTCACGACGCCTAGAAATAACTTAAAAGTAGCCTGAAAACGCAGACTTAGCTGACCAGGCTCGTTACTCTATTTCGCTTCCACCGACTAGGAGGCACGGAGCTTGTAAGTGCCGACGATCACCTACCTTACGTACCATCATCGGCGGTCGGGATTTTAGAAGTACGATGATTCGTGTTTCTTCTACGTTCCGACCAATCTCCGCTTTTATCGAAAAGCCCCTCCCTTGTCCTACTTTCCATTATTATTCGTCTGCGTCTAATATATTCTTAATATTATGAAGTATAAAAGCAGGCTGGGTTCAACTTTAAAAGCGTGTTTCTGGACTCCCATTTTGTGTTTCCAATCCACTCTCCTCTGACTCTTACGCACCATTAAGTCCTCACTCCTCCATTGAAATGAAGAAGAGCGAGATACTGTTCTATGCGCTTCGCCCGTATCAATTAAGTGCAATTATACAGTGGTAAGTGGAACTATTATCATCCCATTGTTCATTCAAAACTATCCGCATCTGTAAGAAAGTGTCTAATAATGTGTGGATGGGTCAGGAAACATCGAAGCAATGGCGCTTTAACTAGAGTGCCAGCACAGGAGCCACCCAGCCTTAGTCGCAGCTTTTCGTTGCTAGATATGACCAGCCGAAGCTTCAGTGCGCTCACACAGGAACTGCATCCAGAATTGATTGTGGTTGTGGCCATCTTCTATCTTGTCTTGCGCGGTCTGGATACAATCGAAGACGACATGACGATTGATGATTCAGTAAAGGTGCCCATGCTGCGAAACTTCACCGCTGTGCTGCAACAGGATGGCTGGACCTTCGACGGAAATGGGCCGAACGAGAAAGATAGACAACTGCTGGTAGAGTTTAATAATGTTATTGCCGAATACCGCAAGATTAAACCGGAGTATTCTATCATCATTGATGATATCACCAATAAGATGGGTAATGGGATGGCGGATTTCATTGTGAAGGCACAGACTGGAGATTTGGCTGTCCAGTCGATCCGAGAATACGAGCTTTACTGCCACTACGTGGCCGGCTTAGTTGGCGAAGGGTTGACCAAGCTATTCGTTGCGAGTGGCCTTGCTCCTTCAGAATTACTCCTCCACCCACAACTTATCGAGTCCATGGGCCAATTTCTGCAAAAGACCAATGTCATCAGGGACGTGCGAGAAGACTTCGATGACAGTCGGAATTTCTGGCCCAAAGAGATATGGGGCACGTACGTGGACAGTTTTGAAATGCTCTTCCTAGAAGACGAGAGGAGCAAGCAGACAGCAATAGCCTGTAGCTCCAACATGGTCCTGAATGCACTATCGCATGCCACCGACAGCCTGACATACCTTGAACGTCTCACAGATCAGAGAGTCTTTGCGTTCTGTGCCATCGCGCAGTCAATGGCCATTGCTACCCTGCACATTGTCTTCCAGAATCCCGCTCTTTTCCAGCAGAATATCAAGATCTCCAAGGGAGAGGCGTGCCAGTTAATGCTACAGTCATCGCGATCATATGAGGAGGTGTGTGGCATTTTTGAGAGTTATGCAGCTGCGATACGGAAGAAAAATGTGCGCACTGATCCGAACTATCTTGCTATTGATGTTGTGTGTGAGGAGGTAAGTTGTAGAGATCTCCATCTGATTATAGATGGCTGCTAAAATTTTGCAAACTGTATAGATTGTGACTTTCATTGTCAAAAGGAGGACAAGACTCAGCATGGAGCAACTGGGTCCTAAGCGGTCACCACAAAAGAGCAATTTGGGATTACTGTTGGCAAAGATCTCAATGGCGTTGATATTTATAGTAAGTGAATGTTAATATATTTATGCAATTGTTGAGTCCGCGGATCTATACTGACCAGCATATAGCTTATTCTGGCGTGTTTCTTCCGCTACGATGATAAAATTCCAGGTCTGGAAATTATTTTACGACACATCCTTCCTGGATCCAATACCACCCTCAGCGCCCAGGAAAGCTATAGGATAGACCTATAGTATCTCAACGGGGCTTGGGAAATGTACGATTTATAGCCTACCTAGGTAATATTGGTGTTTGTAATCGCGCTTGATTTGTACATACTTTAATTCTGAATCATTATAGAGTCTAATTTACTCCAGTCGCTGGCTGGATGATCCTAAAATATTGTATCACATTGCGGGGATACGTAGCTAATACTAGGTAGTCATGTATCTTCGATTTCTGGGGCCGTAATTACAAAGTTCCTAGTTGGACTTTCCGTCTCTATTTCTCTTTTCTGCTTGCACCACAACAGGCACTGATGTAAAGACAGATAGCCATAATAGTTGAACGTCATCTTGTTTGCCGTCACGGTAATACCGTAGCCATGTAGCTCAGGTAAGGTTGAAATAAGCTGCAATTCCGGTCATGATGTGCCTGTAAAACTGATGTTAGTCAATAGTCACTTTGTTACTGTGTATAAATCAAGATGCCCAACGGCAAGCCGACATGTTGACGCCAGCGCCGCAGGGTTCCGCAGAGAATGTTATCCAGGTTCCAAATCAGAAAGCCACCAGCTACAGCACCGAGTCCGCAGGCAACCACCGTCCACATGGTCTTGAGAATCTCCTCATCTCGACGATCAATTCTGGCCTGCTCTAATTCATCAGTGCCGTCTCCTTCCGTTTTAGCTCGCCGTGACGGCCGGAGCAGTAGCTCCATAATCCACATGCTCCTCAAAACGACAATGACAGTAAGCAGCGCAAACATATTTTGGTGAAATACAGGATCCTGGAGGTAGTGATAATAGCCTGTAATAAATACTGCTAGGGATAGAATAGTGAGGAAAATGGCTATACGGTTGCGAGTTGATTGGCCATGTGAGAATACCGCGTAAACCATGGTGCACATGGTGTAAATCATGGAGATCTTAAAAGAAGCCGGGATGAAGAAGCTCAATTTTGCAGGCGGTGAGCCTTTCCTGTATCCTATGTTCATGCGTGAGCTTCTCCACTATGGGAAAGGGAACTGAGGATAGAAAGCATAAGTATCGTGTCGAATGGCTATAGTTCTCTATACTAATCCGTAGTTGCTTTAGTCGAGCTGTTGGAATTTCAAGGTCCCCAAAGTCATAACGAGTGTATTCTACCCCAGAGATGGATAACTACTATACAGAGGCTTCCAGAGCCTATCCCTTCGACCGCTGAGACATTGCTAGCGTGGGACAGGGGGGGGGGCTCGCATGGGCCAGGGCGCATAAAATTATGTACATTTGCATACAAATTTATTAGTAATATACATCATTTGAATGCCAGCGCACCCAGCAGTCCCCCTCCTTACATAGCGGGACATCACAAAAAATGCATCCA
>JAAMPI010001448.1:0-14367 GCA_013054445.1 Cudoniella acicularis | reverse complement strand
GTAAAGTTACAAATACCTTAAAATCGCTGTTTTTGGTGTAAAAGGGTGGCCCAAAGAGGGGGGTGGGGACTTATCGTAGCAATAAAAGTAGCAAAATAGCAATTGAACCAGAGGGGTAGTACCATCGGAGCACTCACACTACATTGATGGAAAGTCTGAGACATCTACCTCAGATATGTCTGCCTTACATAAATGACATGTGATCCGGAACTTCCCCCCTAAAGTGGCGCATGGCGTATATTATTGACATGCAGCCTCGTCACCTTTTTGAGACCACCCACCACAAAAGCACCTTGTTGTGGCTTTCCTACCCGTTCGAAAGCTGAATGCTACTAATAGCAAGGCAGATTCTCTAAAAATGATATATGGAGACGCTACCGAGCTGTATTTTCTTATATTCTGCCTGCTGAAGCGTTGGCCAATCGGCTTTCTTCTCCAGGAACGCGCGATATATGAATTTCAATGCAGCCTTTAAAGACTCCTCCACTGTGAACTAAAATAATTCCATTATGGAGCAAAACTATAGAATACCTGGTGCTTTCGTCGATCATGTGGGAGATACCTCGTGGTTTGATTATGCTGAGGCTCAGCATGCAATTTGGGCGTCTATAACGGACTGTCCACAAAACGACTGGTGCGATGCGAAAGTTGAGTCCGATTCTCAATGGCAATCCACCCCTGAAAGTTTCGCTCAAAGTAGTCAAAGTAGCCCAGAGCAAGATGTTGTCATCGCAGTCATGGGTGTCACAGGGGCAGGGAAAAGTACATTCATCAAAACTGTCTCGGGGCGAAACGATGTTGTAGTAGGAGACAATTTATCTTCTGGTTCGTCAAAATCCTCTCCTCAGTGTTGGGCAATCGGCCTTCCAACTGATTTACACAATCCAGAAACACAAGAAGTTCACGCCTACGAATTCGTCCACAAGAGCACAAACTACATCCTAGTCGACACCCCCGGCTTCGATGACACCAACCGCAAAGATTCCGAAATCATAGAACAAATTCTCGGCTGGATCAAGACTTCCTTGCTAGAAGGCACTCGTCTCAACGGCGTGATCTATCTGCATCGTATCAGCGATCCTCGTATGGGTGGTACGGCACTGCGCAATAACCGCATGTTCCGGAAATTGGTTGGCGCGGACGCACTGAAGAACGTCATTCTTGCCACGACTTTCTGGGAAGGCATCCCGCCTCACGTTGGTGCACAGCGCGAGAAAGAACTATGCTCCAATCCTGACTTTTGGGGAGGAATGCTGGATCAGGGAGCCAAGATGGTAAAGCTAACTAAGAGCAGAGAGTCTGGGTTGGCGCTTTTGGAGCAGATTCTAGCGGACGAAACGGTTGTCCTTGATGATGAATCTGTTCTAAGGGAACAGAGAGAGACTTTGGAGAAAATGGAGAAGAAGATGGAAGAGGAGAAAGAAGCTGCGAGGCTTAAGATGGAAAGGGAGGTTGAACAGGCGAGAAGAGAGGCTGCTAAAAAGTTGGCTCGAGAAAAACGGGAGTTGCGGAAGCAGAGAGAAAAAGAGGAGGAAGAGCGAAAGGCTGCGGAGATAACATTGGAGATGGAGCGAATAGAAGCGCGGATAAGATATGAGAGGGAGCTCGAGGAGGCTAGGAAGAAAGCAGTCCGAGAGCAAGAGAGGCGACAAAGAGAGAAAATCGAGATGGAGAGGAGGGAGAGAGAGGCAAGGGAAAGACAGAAACAGATGGAGGAGGAGGCAGCAGCAGCAGTTGTGACGCAAAGACTAGAGTATCAGAGGAACTATGTCTGTACTTATGTCCGACCACAATGGCCATGCGATAAGTGCAAGGGGAGAGTCCAGAGGTATACAACTTACTATCGTAAGTCATTTCTCATCTGATCGGATTAGTAAGTCAGATACTGATCACCCCTAGATTGTCATTTCTGCGACTCGGATAGATACTTTCACTGCGGCAGTTGTGGAAATAATTGTGGGGTGGCGGCCCACCCATATATGGTAAAGAGGGATTCCGATGATTGCATTGTAATGTAGAACATATATATTTCGAATAGAGGCATGTCCTACTGCAACTTACTACATCGAGTGTGAAAACGACCTTTGAACGATAGAGTGCAGAATGACGACACTACATAAGTATACACGGATCTTGAAAGAGGTTAGATACCATCCTAATAGATATCTCGTGACAACACAACTCGGTTGTAATCTATGAGCTCAAAAATTTCGTTTTCAACAACATAATGATTGGCCTCTCTTGCTAGGAACGCCGAGCAGGACCGCTTCTAGCGCTTCTTGCTCCCCACGCCCCTGAGATAACAGAATTTGGAAGATTGTAAAGGAAGACTAGAATAGACATACCAGAATGACGATTTCTGCGTTCTAATTGATCGAGTCTGTATTCTTCCTCCTGCCTTAGCCTCTTTTCTTTCGCGACTTTATGTTCTAGATGCCTCTTTTCCTCCTCCCACAGCCTCTGCCGCTGCTCCATAGCGAGGTTGATCTTCTGCATCTCTGAGACCGTTTGTGACATTTGAGATCTCTTCAACTGCTCGAGTTCCTGCTTGTGGCGAGTTTCGCCATCCTTTAGCGCTTTGTGCAACTCCCGCAAGGAGTCTTCGAAGATTTTGGTCTGTGAATATCTTCCTTGTTCCAGCTGCACGTTCGACTTTTGGTTTCTCTCCAACGTGTCAGCAAGTTTTCTGTACTCTTTATCCTTCTCCTGTACGAGTTGTTGGACGGTGATGTTGAGCTTCTTCCAGTCTTCGAGGCGCGCTTTCTCTTTGGCTTCAGCTGCTTCCTTTTCTTTCTTCAATGCTTGCAGCATTGCGTCGTCTTTCTCGTGGATGGCGGCCTCCATACTCTCTTGGTAGTCTACAAGATCTTTCTCGAATCGTTTCCGGGCATCGAGGAGCTCTTGTTGTATGAACTGTCCTGCGGATGTCTCATCCAACGTCTTGTTTTCTTCGACTAATTGAACCTGGATGTCTAATACGACTTGGGTGCCCTTGTCGACTAATCGAGAGATGATGGAGTGGGCAGATTCTTTTGTCCCGTCGTGCTTTACGATCTCACTCCCACGGTCAACCAGACTCCCCCAGAATTGGGGCATCCGAAGTTCCTCTTCCCTTTTGCGACCAACCTCCTGACCGGCGTCTGTGCTTTCCAAGCTTGTCCACATCGTGGTAGCTAGAATAACGCTGGAGAGCCCTCGGTCGCCACAAAGCCGTTGGAACATATATAGATTTTTCAAGGCAGAGCCCCCCATCCTTGGGTCAGTAATGCGGTGAAGGTAGATTATGCCCGCAAGTCGAACTTTGTTTTGGTATGCGGTCGACAAGAAGAAGGCGATATCTTTCAAGACATCCGTGTCTGATCGAGTCGTATCATCAAAACCTGGGGTATCAACAAGATAGATGGTCCGGCCATCGTCGTACTGCAGACTGTAGACGCCCACTTCGGTCGTGCCTACTTTAAATTAGTTGAATCCTGTAGAATTTGGAGTTGGCGTACATGATTCGAGGCCATGGCCAACAGTCACAGACTGATCTGCTAGTTTGGAGATGAAAGTGCTCTTCCCGGATCCTGTCACACCCATGACAGCTATGACTACGTCTTCACTCCTGTAACCGTAAGTATCTTGTGTTAGTATAGAAGCTCTTGTGTAGACTGACGAAAGAGATGATGCGTTTCTTGTCTTGGATAGGGCCTCCCTAGATTCATGGGTGTCGTGGCTGTCCATACTAGTGGAAGATCCAGATTCGTGTTGTAATGGCTCGTCTTTTGTGGTGTCCATTGGAACTGGTGATGGACCTCTGTCATTAGAATAATAGTCCTCATCAGAAGATGATGGCATTGCTGACGAAACCATATTAAATCAACCCTGCCAATTGAGGGGAATGTAAAATCCCGATACGTTTGTTGAATCAGAAAAAGATTATGGAAGTGAGGAATAGCTTGATTTCGCCGAGGCTAAATGACTACAAGATGAAGTGCCAATGGACGCGGCGATAAAATCAATGACTTTGATGAGCCATGCAAATATTGAATGCGTCTTCACAAAACAAATGGGCGTAAGGCTGCGAACTGCCCAGGCCACCCCCCAACAACCACAGATGGTCGCGTCTTGCAGAAAACTGGCAGAGAGCGCCTGACGTGGATGACTCGCCGAGTCCGAGCCGTGTGTGAGTGTGACCATTTCAACCGCCTTTTCATGCGACGAGTCCAAAAAAGTGATTGCTGCTAAGAACAGTGGCCAAACAAATGTTGTTGTGTGCTCCCACATATTGTTGACATTGCCTGACATGGGAGCAAGCTGCGGCTCATTCCTGCCATCAATGAGAGGGATGAATCCCATTGGTGCGAGGAGGCTGCACGAGTTCGTGATGAGGTTTGAAGCTGAACAAAAAGCAATCTTGCCAAGGCACATTATTTTCAGAAATGCCTCAGTCTCAGAGTAGTTGGGAAGGACTTGCATGGCAAAATCTAGGCGACAAGTGGTGTGGGGAGGTGAAAAGTTCTAGGGTTACTCCCACACGATCTTGCTATCTATGCAAGAAGGCTACGAGCATTGAATCTTGTCTTCGTCAACCGCTACCTAATCCCTTGCATTTTCCAAGCAACTCAATTCAAATTTCACAGATCCATCCAAAAAAAAAAAAATGGTCTCAGGACAATATCCTTCACATTCTGCAGAGGGCGATGGCCTATCCGATGCATCCGCCGCTCCACCTATGTATACTCTAGCAGATGGGGAGGCTTCTGGAGATACCGCTGGAGAGCCGACCGCTGAGAGCTTCATGCCCAGATTGACGTAAGTGTCACCGTTCGCGTGTTTGTAAGTGACGATAATGACCAATCTACGTCATATAGATCCAAGGATTTGGTCATCGCAGTCATGGGCGTGACTGGGGTTGGGAAAAGTACCTTCATTTCCTACTTTTCTCAGTCTGCTCAAATTGGAGAAGGTCTTGAATCATGTAAGTTGGATGCGTTGCGAAGAATCTCATAGAAATATATAAGCTTGATGGGCATAGAATGCTAAGAATTCGCAGGCACAATCGATGTCGGCATACATGAGGCAAAGATTGGTAACCAGCGATGCTTCCTCATCGACACACCTGGCTTCGACGACACTCATCGATCTGATACCGACGTTCTTCGAGAGATTGCCGACTGGCTTAATCGTTCCTATCAAGCACAAATCCAGCTCGCAGGAATAGTCTATCTCCATAGAATCATCGATCCACGTGTAGGGGGTAGTTCTCTGAAGAATTTACGCATGTTTAAGAAACTTTGTGGAGCACAGGGTCTTTCTTGCGTTGTTCTTGCAACTACCATGTGGTCTCAAGTTACCCCCGAAGAGGGCGAAAGACGGGAGAATGAGCTCATATCCAAACGAGAGTTCTGGGGGGAGATGATCAAGCAAGGCAGCACGGTTATGCGCCAAGACCGAGCCGAGGTCTCTGCTATCCAGATCATCCAATACATTCTCAGCAAACGCCGTCGCATGGTGCTTGATATCCAGGAAGAAATGGCGAGTGGTAAAACGCTTGATGAAACATCTGCGGGTCGCGAACTTGAGGCTGAACTTGAGAGAATGCGGAAACAGCACGAGGCAGAGATGAGAGAACTACGCGAGGATATGCTCGAAGCCCAAAGACAGAACGATAGACGCTCCCAGGAGGAAATTGCAGCCATTCGCGCCGATCTGCAGAAGAAGATGGATCAAGATAGGGAAGACAGAGAGCGAATGCGTGTTACAATGGAGGATTTGCAGAAACAGCGAGATGCAGAGCTTCGGGAAGAACGCCAGAAGAACTATGAGCGAGAACTGGCATTCCAGAAGGAGGTTGCAGAGAATGAACATAAGCTGAAAACGATGGATCTTGACTCTAAACATAAGCTAGAGGTTACTAAGCTCGAGTATGAGAAGCAGAAGACCGAAACCGAGAATGCACGGTTGAGAGCAATAGAGGCAAAGCGGAAGCAGGAAGAGGATAGTGGCTGTTCTGTAATGTAATTTGGGACTTTGGTAAAGATCGTAATAATCGTGTTTCCTATCCCCGCCTATAGCCAATTACCTGTTCCCAAAAGCTCTGTCAAGTGAACCATAATAGAACGCGCTCCTCATAAGTTCTTCTGGCATGACCTAGAGCCGAGTGACCGTGAAATGGTTAAAAAGGTTCAACAGTGAGAAACGCAGCACGGTAATTGCTAAGATTGTGCGGTAGGTCATTAATAACAGCGGTGAAACAGTTCACCAGCAAGTTCTCATGCCAGATGGATGCCGCCTGCCGTATAACCCATCTTGCTATTAGAATTGAAATTCCATGCCCCATTTTTGGTATCATCAATTGAAATTTCAAATATCTTCCCTCCTCCTCCGCCCTTCCTCATACTCCTCATCATACCTATCCCATTTCCTATGCCGATTCCCACTCTGGCTTCTGCTGGTAACCTCATGAGCACCAAATGTACCAAGCTACACCCCATCGAGTGTTCCCAAGCCGGAGAATATCAAGTCGCCAATCGCCCCTCCGCCGAAAGTGCCTAGGAAAGTATTCGCGGTATTACTGCTATGCCTCTTGCGACCCTGCGGACGCATATCTCCCGACCGGGGGTTCGAGATGTCTCGAGGGCGCGAGTTCGAACGTGATCGTGAGCGATCGCGGGATTGTTCGCAGGAGTCGTGAGGGTGGTCGCGGAATCGACTACGTCGATGATGGTGATGATGTCGTGGGGGTTCGGATTGGCAACGCGAAGGACGGAACTGCTCGGGGAGCTGCTGTGGGTAAGGAGATTGTCCTTGATATGGCTCTTGTGATTGAGGTGGTTGGAGGTACTGCTGTTGCTGCTGCCCTCGAGATGGATAGAATGGCTGTTGAGGTTGTGCAGGTCGCTGCTGATTGCAGCCTTGAGGAGGATATTCAGGCTGGTGAGGCTTGTGATCTGGACTGGGGCGTCCAACTTGATTTGGGTTCTGATTCGGTGCCTGTGGGAAGGGCTTGTACTGGGGAGGAGGAATAGGAGGGTGGTTCGGCGCCTCGTTAGGCGTTGTCGGGTTTGCGAAACTGTTGTAGTATTCTTGTGCTGCTATGTTTGTAGTTAGATCTTGAAGATTCACGAATCTATCGGGACTTGGATTGTATATATCTCGGCAGGTGGCGGGAGGGGTCCGCGGGGAAGACCAATGATAGCTGGACGTCACCTTGCATGAGACCGTCGAGGATTGCTGCCTCACGTTATCAACCTACCGTTTCCCCGTTATACGAATTGCTTACTTGTACTATCCCTCCCCCAGTTCATTAGCTATTTTGCATGTACGAATTCCGATGCTCCATACAAACAAACGATTGAGCAAGTTTTTAATGCCCAGGATTCGTTGGAAATAATATGCCGTCAAAGGTAAAGGTATAAAGTGCGGGATGTTTCCTCGCTGGAAATGCTACAAAGTTCATCAACTCCAGCACTATTCACAGGAAACCTGATATTTCTCTCAAATCAACATGTCTGATTCAATCAACCTCTCGAAACCTCACTGCACCATTCAGGCTGGTGTTATCTTGGTCAATGCGTCGGTCTCAGCTCTATCGCTTCCACAGAGTAGCTACTAATTCAAAGCACAGAGAGACTGAAATTCTAGATGTGGCGCTAATTGATATGTTCAGCGGCATCTCTGTAAAATTCGTGAAGAATTTCCCCGAAGGCGTATTGCCTGACCATCTACGAGCAAAAGCCCTCGACGTCGAATTCCATTGGGTCAATGAAATAGGGAAACTAGCACATTTGACCGCGGGTGCACATATAAACCCAACGGTACGAGTTCTGATACTCTCTGTGGATCATAAGATTCAATATTGATCAAATGACAACCGGACAGCTTCAAGACATGCCTACCACTGGACATTGTCCTCATGGGAGCACATGAGAACGGGTACAATCTCAATGAGGCGGAGCGTGAATTTATCAGAAAAAGCTGTGAAAACTGTGCAGCTTTCATCACTATCTGCGGAGGATTCCAGTCAGCCCTGGAATCAGGATTACTTGAGGGGAAAACTGCAACAGGACCACGACCCATGTTGGACAGCCTTCGCAAAGCTGTTCCTGGAGTGAAATGGGTCGAAAGGCGTTGGGCTAGGGATGGAAAACTATGGACGAGTGGTGCTTTGTTGAATGGGTTGGATCTCATGGGTGCATTGTTATAGAGTACTGGGGTGGAGAAAATACGTTGGTGGAGTTCGCTTTGGAGCTTGGTGCGTATCCGGACAGAGATGTCAATTACGCAGATGTTCGAGGGAAGTTATAGATACTGGATGATACCTATAGAGTGCTCTAAGAATTTCAAGACCTCTCACTAGACAATAGAAAACGACTCGAGTTTTGCCTGGCTCCTATCACCAATAGACACAAATCTCGGGACATCTGATTCACAAGTCAGTTCCTTCCTCAGAACATACGGATATGTAGTCCTTCGAAAATAACATATTTCATCACCAACCTTCGAATCCGCAGGTACTAGACCAGACTTCCACCTTCTAGGAAGCACATCTTCCTTCCAATCCCAAATTTTCGAAGGTAAGAATAAATCTTTTTATATGCACTTATCTTCACAGCAGACTCATCATCCTCTTTAGGCAAAAGTAGACTTGCTACCATCCGAGGATTCTGGGTATATCTTGGTGGGTCGTCTGGAAGAAGTGTTTTCCCATCATCGGCGTATTTCAGAAAAAATCCATTCTCAGCACCGATGGAGACGAAATCGAGCCAGTGCCGGTCATTTTGATTTTCGATAAGGTTTTTAAGAGATGCTTTGCTGGATAATTCATTATTCGGGTTCGAGGCCGTGGTGGCTGCAAGCGCTTTCCATTTGGAATACAACGTGTCGAGCTGCTCGACAGTATCAAGTTGGCTAGGAGCATCTTCACTGAGGAGAGATATGGATCCCACTCGGCGCCCGACAACTCTTAAAACAGAGCTGTCTTTGTGATCGAATTTGAAATCCGTTGAGTCCTTGCTGTCTTCACCTTTGTTCGTATGGATAGATATTTCGAAAGGCATCGCTTTCCAGTCATCAAGGAGATTCGGAACCCAGGATGGGAGACCATTGAGACGGTTCGGATTCTGGCAGCCGCTGAGAATATCTAAGCTCTGTTTCTTGTTGACCACACAACGGGTCACCAGTTTAAATGTGTCATTGAGAGAGAATCTATAGTCTGGTCTTATTTCATAGAGCTCTGGATCAGCGAGACCCAACACGGAAAATACTTTGTCCCGCATGTCGGTAGCTTTGCAAGCTCGCGTGTGAAACAACAGCTCTCTGAGATCGATGTATTTCTTAGCACCGGCAGGGCCAGCATTATTCCGGATTTCATAGAGTTTGTGAACCCGCACATAGCAAGACATTCTCAAGTCATCCGTTGTAGCCGAGTCTTCAATCTTGAGCGCTTCGTGCTGAACGGGATGATAACCAAGCTCATCATTTAAGATGTCCAATAATCCCGCTGTCTGAGAAATCTGGTCAAATCTGCAGGTCCTATTCCCACAATGGACAGTGGCGAATTTTGGGATGGCTATTTCCTGTCTCACCCATACCCGACTCCAGTATGGGCGTTGAAACAGAGCAGTGAGAGCCTTCCAGTGAAGGATTTTCTCCTCAATCGTGTGATCTGGATACTCTATCTCAGGCTCCCCCGGACCACGCATTCGACCGCTGCTTACTTGATTGATCAAGTCCATAGCCAATGCACTGTTGTCCGCTTCCTCCCCAAGCCAAATATGCACACCAAAGCATTTCTTATAGATCCGAGTCATCAAAGAAACTTGCTGATTGCGCTCCAAAACGTCTTCCTGATTGATACAAACCGTATCGACTTCGACGAGCGAAGCCAACAAGTCACACCGCTGGGTACATCCTCAGGCCTGCCAAGCACCATCTTTCCCGACAGCCAAAACATACTTATAAGGTGAACAAAGGTTTTATTTATTTTTTATTTTGTTATTACACATCGTAGGAAGATTGCGTCTACCCAGCCACAAAGTCACCGATTTCAGGATGTTTACAGGGTCCAGATTTGGCTCCCTTGCCAATTTTAATTTAAGCGATATAGAGAAATTCACTATCCTATGGCTTAAGAACTGCTAGCCCTTGCTGCACTGTTAGGTCATTTTTATTATTTATATAGAAGGATTCCTAGGGTCTGTATTTATTAGGGTATTACCTAGGTAGCTAGCTAGTCAAAGCATGAATATCAATCATATCAATCTCAATCATTGCTTTCAGGGTCTCTCACTCAGGAACCTAAATTTTCAGTGGGTGTGTGTGTCAGTTGAGAAAGAAGGACTCGATTGCAGATCTAAGTAGCTATAGAAGTGGTTTATATAGGTCCTAGGGGTACCCCTCCTGGCCAGACTAAGGAAAAGTCATGTGATTTGCCAACTGACAATATGCAACACCAAACTAACAAGTGACCCACTTCTAGGTATGCTCCCAACATTCCATACGACAATGACACCAAATGAATAGACTATTGCTCCAGTGATTTGTGTATTACTTGAACGCGACGGGGTAGACAGACTTTTGAAAAACTGCTTATACTATGTGAAAGTCCATTTCTTGCAAACCAAGCTCTTTCGCTTTTTGAATCCCTTTACCATCCTCAAATCCCTCAATGAAACAGTCACCGCAGACCAGATTGTAAAGCGGCGTATCAGAAGCATCGTCGAGGATGGGTTGTAGTATAAACAAAGCTCGACCCCCATACAAAGCACACACTTTAGGTTTGTTCCCGTAACTCATATGTGCAAAGGCAACAGCAAGGCAGCCTTTTTCAGTGAAGTGCGTACGAGTAAACTTCGTTGATCTCGGAATGGATAAGGTTGCCCCATCTCGCCACAAATATGGCATATCTGGAAATTTCGCAATAGTCCTTTTAAGGGTGCTTTGCGGCCCAGAGGGAAATAAAATAAGATTTTGTTCCTGGTTCTCAGATATGGCATCCATCCACTCCTGTTGTGAGTCGTGGTCATAGTAGAGTTTTAGAGGAGCTGGTTTCTTGATGGTATCAATCATGAAACCTTTAACAATTAATGTGTCTCCCTTTCGTGTGTCTATGGGAATATGCCTGGCCAGTTCCCTTTTTCCGTGCTTCAGCCTCCCACCAAGAGGATTAGTCTCCGTGGTGTTGAAATTCAAGGCTCTACCTCGGCTCCAATTTGTAGCCCAGGAAGGAAAGTTTCGATGGGTAGGCGATGGTTTGACTCTACGGTAATCGTACCGCTGTTGGGCTAAAATGTCTAAGCTTCGCTCTTCTCGGATGCACCAAGTGACAAAGTCTTTGTAAACCTCTGGCGCGGATAGCTCGTAATTGACTTTCAGTCTAGTCATCGACAAAGTGTCTTTGAGTCCAAAAAGCCCAATGATTGCGTAGATCATATCATTCGGAATTGTTGCTTCGCAGTTTTTGCACATGAGAGCCAACTCTGAAGGAGCAATTGGATACGCCGAAGACCGAACCCATTTTCTCAAAGTTTCTATGAGATAAATCATAGAAATCCCTGACTTTGTACTCAGGCTATGCTGCTGTTGGAAGCATTGAGTATAACACTCATCTGAATCAAGTTTCAGTGCAATGTCCGCTTCAGCATTTGTAAGGAATCTCAATGCAGCTATTGCGAACTCCCCCCAGTGGACCCATCGAGAGCCAACTTGAACGACGAGGAATTTTGCCAGTACTGCTTCCTGAACAACCCAGATCCGTCTGAACCAAGAGCATTGTACGGCGGTTTCAAAAGGTGAATCAACAGGTGAATCAACAGGTGTGGCTCGGCTTTGGGAGATGTTTCCAGAAAGTGATGAAAGGACCTCTTCGCTGTTTGAGTTCATTTCTCTCTTATAGCAATCAAACAGATTTTCAAATTGAGGCCTCTCTCCTAGTGATAACGATTCCCTCGATCCCATTCCACGCTTAGAGTTCAGCCATGAAACTGCATCTAATGCAGCACCGGTCCGATCCTTGTCAAAGAACGTCTCTGGCCCCAGCCAAATAACGACACGCTTTGCATTTTGATAAATGCTACTCATTATTGAAACTTGAAAGGATTTTTCTTCTGGATTGGCCTGATTAATGCATATAGCGTCAATCCAGAGCACGGTCCTTTGGTCTGGCCTCCGGAGATCCTTGATAATTCTCATAACATTTAGCGTAACTTTAAGCTCTTGACCGCCAACGAGTATAGTCTCTGATGGTTTTTGGCCTTCCCATGCATAGGAAATAGCATCCCATTCGAAAATCGTTGTGGCCTCTTTACCTAGGACGACCGAAGATAGGGTTTGGAGGATGCCAGCTGTCTGACCTGGCAAATGACTCGTTGTACGAAGGCTTGCTATAATTGGAGCATCTTTTCCCCCTCCCTCCACGATCAGGAGTCTGAAATATGAACTAGACAATGATGATACGTATTCATACGGCGCTAATGTAGCTTTGCCGTTCTCGACTGTGTCGCCGCTCTGCATTTTAAACCTCGGTTGTCCTTATAAGATGAGTAAATACATCAAGAGAGAATGGAAAGGAAACATACGGTATATCAAATATCGGCCGCGAAAGGCAGAAGTAAGGTGGGTTGGGTTTATTAGCAGTTTCGGAAAGGCAACCTTGACACTAAGAATTGTAGTGCCATTGAATAGTATAGGAAATGTTTACATGAAAAGGAAGCCAGGAGTTCTGTATTTAGGAAGTATGACCGTGCTTTTGTGTTCCCCTTTCTTCGGGCTGTGTGCAGGCAGTGCTAGATTTTGATTCTGTGTGGAGGCAGTGCAACTGCAGTGTCATGTGATTTGATAAATGCTACCGTTATGTTGGGGAAAGTCACGTGCAATGGTTCCAAGACGACTGTCCATTCTACAGTGATCTAAAGCCTATACTTATAGGGCTTCAATTTGCCCCTGAAGCCCCTAAAAGCCCCCTAAGTAGCTGAACGTCTCAGCTATGCCTGCACAGCTGAATTGCCACTGCAGCCTTAGGCAGTATATTCCAACACGTTACAGCTACTAAAGCACAACTATCCCCCCCCCCGGAACACTTATTGTGGGCCCTTTGGTAACGCCACCCTGAAACCTCGTTCACACCCCTAAACTAGGAAATATCAGGTGCCTTCGAGAGTTTTCACAGCCACATCAGGTGCCTTCAAGACTCTCTATTGGTTATAAACCGTTGAGTTGGCCAGTGCCTGAGTGGTGTTATCCTGGGGCCCACAATAAGTGTTCCGGGGGGGCGGATAGTAGTTGCGACCGAATCAAAAATGATACAACCACCATTGCCGCTCTCTTGGATACTCCCGGAATTCTAGTAAGAGGCAATATCCAAAACATTCGATCCTGGAAGGAGTTCTAGATATCAATATGGCGTCTAGTGCAAGCTAGTGCACGCGTGGCCCCTCCATTTTACCACAATAGATACTGTAAAGGGTACCTGGCAGTACAGCAGGTCTGGTGGGTAAGCATGTCAAATTTGCTCAGTAATCCCTTTGCACTTCTGGGGCTGGTGTGTTGGGCACCATTATCTTAATCACTTATTCTTGTCACCGTACGACATATCGGACTGGGCCAAATTGCGTTACTACAATTGGGACTACTCCGCTCTACAATACGCCAACGTATGATATTTCATACGCGATTACACTAAGGTGCAGTCCTACAAAACAAAGCGCTCGCGGCTATAAGGCAGGAAGCGCAACAATACTTCGCTGGTTTCAAAACCGGTCCTCCGCCTCCAGATCACTCTTATCAAATGTTATTTATTCTATAAGAATCGTATCTACTAGGATGGTTCGCGACCAAGCATCACATTATAGCGCAAAACGAAACACCTCAGAAAACCCAGGTCTAAGCCTCAACTTTCAGCAGTATTTCGTTCGCCATCGATCAAGATACAACAGAGGTCAAAACCTCAAGTTTCCGAGGTCTTTTGATCGGTATCAATCGACTTATGAGCACATAGCATCAACCCACCAATAAGATGTAGTGATTTTGCCAGTCGAATTCGCTGCGACGTTGAGGTTACGCAAATGCGACAATGCGGCGTGCAAGTGTGCTGTGACTGGGAAATGATGACCTTCCAAGATCAAATCTTTCTTGTTTTTGATATCGCCCCAGGTATACGACAGTGTTTTGAACGTCCTAAGGGCCGCAGATAATGCTGTTATATTCTGCATAGACTTGACAGTATCCTCATCGAGGGCAAAATGGACGAGTTCGCATTTGATGGGATCATCATCACTCTTGCTGCTTTGTAGAGAGATGACCCGGATTTCATTTTTGGAGACGTCTAGAGCTCGGTAAATGTATGGGCCTGTTTTGAGTGGCTTTTCAACCTCTTGAACAGGC
>JAAMPI010001447.1:0-14384 GCA_013054445.1 Cudoniella acicularis | reverse complement strand
ACCTCCACCTCTGCCTCCAACGGCACCGCGAAGGCAACTGGCGCTCCTAGCGCCACACCTTTGACCACCAACAGCGGATCCCGCAGCGGGGTTGCCCTTGGTGGCTCTCTCTTCGTCGCTATTGCTATTGCTGCTATCGCTTTGTAAGCCTAGCTTCACAACACATCTCTCACATTGTCACATTATATTCCATTCTTGAACGAATGAAAAGAAAGAAGGGGAATATGCATGCATTGGGGGGCGTTTTTCACACATTTACATCGCTTGCGTCGTTTCCTTCTGATACCATTCTCATGTTTGTCTCGCGCGGCATTTTTTTGGAGGGGAAAAAACTCTTGGTCCTGGTTTGGGACTCGTACGGTCAGTCGGCCATGAATTGTATGAATGGATGGGATGAAATGGGTGGATAACAACTCAAGAGTTGACTTTGTGTAATGTGGAGGATTGGTTTGGGCAAGAGAGCGACTCGATTGAAGAGTGCGCTGTAATTATTAGATGCCTAGTGCACATGCGCATGCGCGATATTTACACATCAAGGAAACAAATGTTCTTTACGTATACGTATTCCATCATCTGTCCTCATTTGTTGTGATTGTGATTGTGATCGTGATCGTGACATTTTTCTTCATACACTTCCAACCTTTCCCCTCACTTTCTCCCTTAACTCGACCTCGAATTTCCAACCTCTCACGAAGGAAGTCATTTCCCACCTCGGCCCGACCGAATGACATCGGGCCTACTCATCTTCTCCTAGACTCTTGGCAAGTTGGTTGGTTAGTATTTACTTAGCTCTTTCCTATTTTGGGGTTCTTTGCGTACTATATTTTCTAAGTTTCCTACCTTCCTCATGTGATTGCTCATTCATGCACTGTATTATTAATCCGTTTATTCGTATTCTCAATTTTAAGTTTGCATGTTCGTATATGTGTGCGCCTCTTTGGTGCTTTGTTTCATTTTATTATTCAATCTCTTGGGATTTCTTTCTTTCTCCTTTTCTCATCTTCATCTCAAAATCTGGGAATCTTAATCGACCTCCTCCAGGATTTTAATCCCGCGGTTTCTATTTCTGTTTTCTTTCTGATATTATCCTGCAATAAATACAAATTATCTTCTTCAAAACTCCTCTAGTGATCTCTCCACGCTTCATCAACATTCAATCTAAATCTCACGAAAACCTACTTCCTCTTACTTCATAACTTCTTCCACCTTCCTTTTTTTTCTTCTTTCTTCACAATTACATACCTTCCCCCAAAAACCCTTCCTCGTAATTTAAATATCAATCCACGCACACCTACAAAACTCCACCTATCACGTTCTTGGAAGAAAATCTGTTCACCCGCCTGGGAACATGTGTTTTCTATCGAAGAAAGCGGTGTCGTAGCTGGGAGTAGTGATATGATTAACTGTTATGCTGTGCTTTTAACCCGATTTGGGTTTTTGTTATTGTAGGTTTGGATAGGAGGATGGTTTATGGAGTGCTGTTCATTGTTGGACTTGCTGCTGTCTCTGAGTTGCGTTGCTACTGTCAAACACTTCACCCCCCTCCCCCTCTTCTCGGGAAAAGAAAAGGAGTTGTTGAGCGCCAAACCCCTCCCTTACCTTGAAAATATCTACACATATGTACGCAATCAACAACAATAAATGTCCTATGATTACCTATTTTTCTTTCAGCAGGAATTGTAATTCGGCCTTTGTTTTCTTTTGGTTTATGTTTTTGCGAAGAAGAGTAGTAATTTTTATTTTTTTTTATGTTATTTATTGAAATAGATAAATAGATAAAGTTGTTGATTGGAAGTTTGATTGGAGGCATTTGAGAGATTCGGTTTTAACTGGTATGTATGGATTTTATTTCATGCCTGTGCGATTTATAATTTCACCATCTACAATTTCAATACAGTAAACCGTTCCAAATCCTTCCTTCCCTCACCTTACAGCACAACACAACACTAGCATATCAACTAAAACTATATATCCCCCCCCCCCCCCCTCCCCCCTCTCTATTAACTCACACAGCATAACCAGTACGGAATGATAGAATTCCAATTGAAGGCTATAGGTAGGTTTCGCTGGTTTAATTTTGTTAATGAGTTAGTGCGTTGGTAAGTTGAAGGTGAATGAGGAGGGGTTATGGCGTTACGTTGGGGTGAAGAGTTAGGAGTAAGGAGTGAGGAGTGAAGAATACTGTCTATTTTCAAAAGTGCTGTCACCTCCCCTTCTGCTGCCAAACCTTCCCAAAAATCTCTCCCAAACCTCCCCGAATACCCACAATACATATGCACACAACTTTCAGAACATCATTTTTATAACCGTGCGGCGGCTGGGTCACGAAGAGAAAAGGCTCCCCTTGTTGCAGAAGTGCCCACATGGGAGGGTGCTACCTGTGGAAGCATCACGATTGAGAGGAGAGAAGAGGGGGCGAGGGGTGGGGGTTTATATCACTATGAATCTATTGTACCGAGAGGCAAGACCCCACTTCCTACAAATACTATACCAAAACAAACCCCCCCCCTCAAAACTGCTAAGCTCCACTCACTCACCATATCCCCGCTCACATCACATCATTTCAGAGAACCTGCCCCCTCCTTTTCCCTCTTTCTCTTTTTCGCACCCAAGCACAAGCACAAGCACAAGCACATCCTATCCATCCTACATCTACTCAATCCCATATCCCATCGAACAAACCAACCTCCTAGAAAAAGACCAACCAATCTAGTCTCGATCTTTCTTCCGCCTAATTCGGAAGCTAAGTTCAACCAGTAACTCTCCCGGGTATGCGGGCGTACCGCTGCGAAGATGGCGTGGTGTGGATTAGGTAGGGGAGGAGGGAAGGGGAAGAGGAAGGGAGGTGATGGAGGGAGGGAGAGGGAGTTTGATAGTGAGGTGGTAAGGTGGGGAGGAAGGAGTGGGAGGAAAGAGGAGGGGGAGTGTTTGGGTGTAAGAGTGCTGTCAACCCTTCTCCAACTCACCACAACACAAACCAAACTCCAAGCCCAAAACCTTCCTAAAGCTACCCCAGCGCTCCCAGAACAACAGACTATAGCCGCACAACGAAAACCAGAAAGATAAGAATTGAAAACCTCACCCCGCTCTTACTTCGCGAGCATCTTCCCACACCAACGGTAGCTGTGTCTGTCATTGGTGTTCCTTTGGTTCTTGAGTGGAAGCGAGACGTGAGAGGAGGGGAGGTGGGTTTTATTTACAAAACGAAGTTTGGGACATCGGGTGCGGGATATGGTGGGGAGGTGTTGAGGGGTTCTAGGGGGAGGTTGATCTTGGGAAGTGGAAAGTGGACACACCTATACTTGCCTCATAACACCTAACATGCCACCCAAGATTCTCATTCTCACTCCTTTCAAGTTAAAATAGGTGCCCTTCTAAAAAAACCCAGGGGAAATTAAAAAAGGGAAGGAAATTAATTGAGAATCATATAGCAGATAGTGTGATAAATACCAACCTGTGCTGACACTTCCTAATTTTCCCTCCACATACACCAATCTCACTCTCAGATTCTCAATATTTAAAGGCCCCCTCTCCCCCTCTCAGAACCCCAAGAAGAAAAGTTGCTATTCAGCGAGATCGGCGAAGATGGTATCGTGGAACAACAAGGTTGGATGCCAACTTAACTCAAGGGAAGCGGTGGTTTTGGGAGCTGATTATGGTATGAATTACAGTTGATGTATTATGTTTGAAAAGTAGAGTGGAGTTGCGATGAGGTTTGCTGAAAAGAGTGGTGGGATATGGTTTCTCTTCCAGGCAGTTTTGGTTAGGTGTTTGGTGCCGAAGCCGCGTTGAATTTCAGAGTACTGGTAATTATTTTTGGGGAATCGTTGTTAAGAGGGAGGTGAGACGTGGATTTAGTCGGTTTAGTGAGAGATGTTGTGGGAAGGAGAGAAGTGATTAGGTGAGTGACAGCTAGAGAAACGAGTGAGGGCAGATACTTCCCCGACAGCAGCCAACCAACAAATACTCTCCTCTTACCAGTTCGGATGAGCTTCTCCACCAACATCCACTTAACAACTATCTATCCTCTCTTTCAATCACAAAAAACACACATCCTTCAACCTACCACCAGTTGTTGGAATTCCCTAGTGCTTTCTCCTCGAAGGCTTCCAACGCAGAGATTTCTTTGCCCATGTGATCCCTCGTTTCTTTGTATGCCCTCATAACACCTATACTTGTAGCTTTTTTTTTATTTATAGATCGTAAAAAGTGCCTAGTGGGCAGATACGACTTTTGTGAGAAAGTGGAGTCCGCTTGTGAAATATGTGAAGCGGCGAGATCGCGAAGACAAACACTTCAAGACGATTAAATGACCATGAATAACTCCTTGAATTATAAGAAGGCAAATCTTTCTTTTAAGAATCGCTCAACTCAAGAACTTCGCACTAGCTTGTTGGGAAGTTGTTAATACTTCGAAGCGTCTCTCTTCAAGGAGAGGCCCGGGGGGAGGAGGGGCGGGTGGTGAAACGTGATGCGCAAACTGTTCCAAGATCTTACTTACATTCCCAGCCGACCGGAGTCGCAAACCTCAGGTCCAAATTTAACACCCCATCAAATACTTAAAAAACAAAATAGTTTTGAAAATGAAGGTAAAGTAGGGTAAGGTAGTACCTCAGGTTATGCTGTGCGACTGCGCCTTGTTCTCTCTAAACCTATTTCTTGGGGAAGGAAGGAAGGATTTCATCGCTGCCCGGCTTGCCCCCAAAATATCCAAACCAATCAATTAACCTTAACTTCAAGGCTGAGGGAAGGAGGAAGGGTGAGAGTACGAGGCACTTATCTTTACTGGATCGAAATGGAAGGGGATGGGATGGCATAGTAGGTACATGCTCGTGAGGTAATTTGGCACGGGATCTGAGGAATCGAGGATGAAATACCTAGGTAACTTACTTAGGTACCAGGAACTTGTAAGGTGCAAGCCTGGCTTTTGAGGGGAGGGGAGGTGGAGGATGAGGATAGTAAGGTTGAGGTAGTAGTGTATGGATATGTACAGTACACAGCCGTCGAGATACTTGCCTTGTATGCAGGGCAGCTACTAGAGTGAACATGCAAATTGTGATATTGAGAATAGAGAAAACTACTCACCTAAGAATTCTTTTCATTTACCAAACTATTTGTCCATCAAACGTTCCAGATAGGAAAATGGCATCCGCAACACCAACCATGAGCCGGCCGCCGTCAACAAATATCTTGACCACCGCCGGTCTCACCATCACTATGACCACTTCCTACCTACCCATCACCACCGCGCATCCCTACCAGTCCGCGTGCAACGCATCCAATGCCATCTGGGCCATAGACGGCATGGTCGCCTCCAATAATTGGGAAGGTTACGCGTATGACATTCCCTTCGGCATGGTTGTCAACACATCGGTGAAATGCCAACCTGATGCTGCGACTGCTTCGTGGGTTAGTAGTGTGTATAGCGTTGGAGGTGAGGAGACGACGTGGGTTTTGGGTCCAGTGGTGTGTCCGGAGAGGTGGACGACAGCGGGGTCATTTGGGAGTGAAGGGGGGAGTACGAGTATGGTTTGTTGTCCGAGGTATGTTTTTCTCTTGGCATTGGAAGGGTAGAAGTTGTGATGTGAAGTTGGAGGAGGTGAGAAGCGAGAGTGAGAGGCTAATAAATAATCAGTCAATACACACTTCTCGAAGGCAACGATTGTACCTCTCCCATATCCATAGGACAAGTATTCACCTACGGAATGCATAACCCGACGATAGACCCTGTAAGCATCACATATGTGCCGGCGAACCCGTCTATAACGAATCAGGTCGTCATGGCCACTACGACTGTTACGTCGAATTGGCATATGAGGGTTGCTGGGATTGGGGGGTATGTATTTGATGATGTGGTTACTGCGACTGCGGCTGCGAGTACAAGTCCCACGACGATCCAAAGTAGTTCAGGGAAAGTTCTGGTGACTGCGACACAGAGTTCGGCTGGTACTGGTGCTTTTCAGAACAGTACGCAGACCGGCTTGACAACTTCGACTCTTAGTAGTACTCTTCAAAGTAGCTCTCAAACTGCTTTCTTCGGAACTATTACATCCCAAGCGCAAGTAGCTTCCAATCTTTCACCTGGCGCAAAAGTAGGACTAGGCATCGGAATCGCTGTAGGAATCTTGGGATTTATTGCCCTCATTGTAGCAGTATATCTCCTCCGATTTCGACGACAAAAAACAATAAGTGGAGATGATTCGAGCTCTGCTAAGTTCTGGAACGGGATGACACCTGGCATTCAAGAGGTTGATGGGAATGCGAAGTGGACGAGCGAGATGGGTGGGAATCCGATGTCTGAGGTGTATGGATGATCCACCAGAGGCAGAAGAGTAATGCGTTAAAAGAGTGTTGGAGAAACGAGGGAGTCGTTTGTCGGTACGGGCGAGATGATTTATATGACCGATGTTGACAGGAAATAAGATGGGACTCCGTCTCTTCAGCGACTTACCAATTCCATCGACTGTGTTACGGTGATCCAGATTGGGAAATGGGGAGTCCCTTCCTCTTCTCAAGTACCATCTAGAAGCATCGAATGTGTTACCGCGACCGAGTCTTGAGATGGATGTCCTCTTTGTCTCCTTCAACGATCGACTAGAGACATCGACTGTGCTATCCTGCATTCTGAGAATTGCAGTGTCGCATGCACTTGTTGAATGCCTTTCCAGCAAGCAAATACGAGTAGGATGCGAAGGCTTTGGTTGTTTGGGAATAGCCAGACTATTCGCAGGGTGGCTCTTGTCGACATGTCGACCCTCCGCGGATGGTCTTGGAATTACTAAAGCTGGCTATAATATCAACCGTGTTAATCTGCGTTGAGAGCCGTATATACCGGTACTGGAATGGACTTCTCAATGGACATGAGAACAGAATGTTTTTCATGTTGAAATCGCTGCAGAAATTTGGAGGATGGATGACTCTTTTCGATATGTTGACGCTTAATGGGTGGTTCGAAACACTGAAGCGAGCTACAGCATTATAATTAATTGTGTTAGCCCACACTTTTGAGAAGCGCATGTGTTGGTACTCGCTCGATTGGCTTCTTCAATGAGCACAAGAACGTTTTGACGTCGAAATAGCTGCAGAAACTTGCAGGATGACTCTTTTCGAAGCTTTGAATGTTGAACGAGCAATCATAGCCAATGTAATCCCAGTTCATGCACCTCCAAGCAGCCACACATAAGGAGGGGAAGGTATGACGGAGGGGGTGTCGTGTATGAGTATGACTCAGAAAAAAGTTTCCCAACTTTTCGCAGCTCCAGCTGGCGCTCACGACGATTAATAATTGAGGCCGGGGGGATCAAACACATCAAAGCATATAAACTCGCTGCTCCTCCCCTCTCTGGAACTGCCATTGTCGAAGAAAATGGTGGTGAGGAAGGATGGCTATTGGTCAATGGTACTCGTCATCGCTGGAGACTTTGATGCTGGGGAAAACGGGGCAGACGGATGAAAGCTTCAGTTGCTGGTGGGGGAGTCATCAAAACCCGCGCTATGCCTCATCCGTCTCGCCGAAATCGAGGCGGTGCCATGCAAAGTGTGAGATGCCTCAACGAGCGAATGAGAGAGCCCACATGAGACCCAATGACAGCCTCTAATTGGCCCAATAAATTTCAGCCTGGAGTCGTGAATGCCTCGCCGTTTCCCTTTTCGGCTCGCCGTGCTGCGTGCTGCGCATGGCATGTCTAGAGGTTATCGGGAAGCTGCCTCATAATAAGATGCCGCATTTTCCTCGAGGAATCGAGACCTCTTCGTCACTTTCTTCCCTCAAGAATCACCATTCATTGTCCCAGCTCACGTCGCCGTCGCCAATCTGGGTATCTACAGACGACGGAAGAGTCATTCGGTTGAAATACGGTATACTCGTAATCACACCACACCACAATTAACTACCACCACCAACGAGGTTATCACCAGCAAAAATCATTCGCAATGGCCACCGCTCAGCCTTGCACCTCTTTCACCATCATGCAACCATTCTTGGGCGCTCCTCTTCAATTCACCCCCGCTCTTGGTTCTGTTGAGCTTGAGCAATTGATTGACGCCCACGTCTGGGGTACTGCTTCTTTCCCAGAGAAGATGCAACAAGTCACCCTGGACTTCTTCAACACTGCCGTTGTCGACCTCAATAACGGTAGCCTCGTCAAGGAATACCAGGTGTTCCCTTCCATGTGGGAAAACCTCTTCGATTACGAGCTGAGCCTAATCGATTCTCAATCGCTGGACTTTGCTTCTACAGCCTACTCTTCCAGCTCAGCTTCACCTATCGCTATGGCCGACTCTGGATACGGCTCAATGGGCGACTCCGATTTCAGCTTCTCCGAGTACAACTCCACTGGCATGACTCCACCAAATCGCACTCAGGGAGGTCGAGTTACCAAGAAGGCTAAGAAGGCACCAAAGGATACCAAGAAGGTCGCAGAGACGAGACTGCCTGGTTTCTCCATCATGACCAAGGATGGAATTGATGTTACGAGCACCGCCGGTCGGGGAACGAAGACGAAGGAGCAGAGAGAGCATGCGCACTTGATGAGAATCATGAAGGCATGTGAAGCTTGCAAGCGCAAGAAGATTCGCGTAAGTCGATTCCATGTTGGTATAAAAGAATTGATGGCTGATGAGATCTACAGTGCGACCCATCCCATCGCCGTCCTGCGAATGAGGTATCAACCAATGCTACCACCTCTACCACTACAACCACTACTACGAGATCCGCATCTTTCTCCTCTTGTGGCCCCGATCTAAGCCCAACATACTACAATCCTCCTCTAAACGCAGTGGGCACTTCATATGCAGACTTTTCGCTGGGCTTGCAACGATCACTCAGCTCTACATACTCGACATCCTCATCTGAAGGAGTGGCCAACTCTCCTGTCAGCTTCTCGCAAGGCCTACAACATACATCAAGCTCAGCGCACTCGCCTTCATCAGATAGTCTAGGCGGTTCACCTGCAAGCTTCTCCCGGGGCTTACAGCGTACGCCAAGCTCTACGCACTCGCCATCGTCATCGGATGGTATAGGAAACTCCCCGGCAGGCTATTCGCCACGTCTGAAGAGGGCGTCGAATTCGACGTACTCGGCTCCTTCATTTGAGGGAGCTAGCAGTTCACCAGCGAGCTGCTTACAGGGCGTGGATAGGACATCAAGTTCGAAGCTCCCCAGGCCATCAGTCGAAGGAGTTAATAGTTCACCAACGAGCCACTTACAATGCTTGAAGACGGCCAGTTCCACACATGCCACGCCATCACTTGAAGGAGTAGGCAGTTCACCAGCAAGCTACTTAGAGGGCTTGAGTAGGACGTCTAGTTCGAAGGACTCCAGGTCATCAATTGAAGGAGTTCACAATAGACCCACCAGATACTTGAAGACGCGGACGGACAAGTCAGGACACGATGAACAGTCAATTGCATCATCTGATGTACCTGGAAATTCTCTTGTAAGTCAGGGCTTTAAGAAGACCCTGAATTCGAAACTTCCGACGCAATCACTTGAAGGCCTTAGCAATTCACTTGCAGGCTTGGTGCGCAGAAAGAGCCCACGAAGCCCAACACACACGACCCCGTCGATCAACTCAGCTGCTGCCGCGGCTGGAAATTTCTCGGAAGGCGTGAAGAGGACAGACAATTCTGGACTTATCCGTACATCATTCAATGCATCTGGCAGTTCACTCGTGAGATTTTCACAACCACTGCCGAAGGCATCATTGCTAGAGGCAGTTCAATCACAACCCCAACCCCAACCCACGAGCGTGACCATCTCTAGGACGATAGAAATACCATCCGTGCAGTCCAAACTGTGCAGCTTATTCGGCACGCTCTTAGCCACGCCACCCGTCAAACCATCGCTGTCACTGTCGACATCACCGTCAAGGACGACGTCAATATCAGGAGAATGGATGTCGCTGGTATCCCGGCTGACATCGACATTGAGCAGTTGGAATTTTGTCTCGACCTTTGCAACGGCTGTTGTTGGTTCCAACTTACTGAATCGTATTGCGGTTTAGGACGATGAAAGTGGATTTTGGCTAGAACCCGAGATGTGTTTTGGTGGGAATGAACTATGCCATCTTGTGACTAATGGACGTGGTAAATTTAGGTTGAGAGTAGATCTAACCTTTAGATAGGATATAGCAATGGAAATGCTAAGATGTGGGAACCTCTTTGCTGCTGCTTATGCTTCAATCTGTGACTTCACTTGAACTTGTTGTATAACTGTCGCCCTTCAATTATTTTGGCCCTTCTACAAAAGAATTTTTAGATTCTACGGTGAGTGCCACCCCTCATATCATCCTTCTATTCATATGAATCTCTCTCTTTGTTTAAATTTCTCTCCTTAACCGAACGTACCTAATCACTACTCCCTCTATCGCCCCTCCTTCTCCAACTCTTCTATGAATAATAATAAAATGAAGTAAGGTATGGAAGAACAGGTCTGGTAATAAATTATATGAAACATTAATATTCTAAGCCGAGAAAAGAGGAATCCACTTGTAAGATAAATCCCTTTCCTCCACCTACTTAAGAGTGGTGGGATTCAGGACTGGAGCTTCTTCTGCGGGAGGAGTCGTCCCTGGCGAGTAGAATTCATCTACAATACTCTAATCTTTCTGCAAAATAATTAATATTATATCATTTTGCCTGGCCCAAAAAAAAAAGAAGAAAAAAGGGACTTTGGTGGAGAACTCTAGAAAACTTGCCTTGTTTAAACTCTAAGGACTCCCTCCAATGTGGTACATGCTAGACCAAGCTGCATTGTGTTGCTGAGAACCAGCAGGGGCATTCATTCCAAAAGCCAGATACAAACTCGTCTTATCCGAGGGACTGGCAACCATATACGTGATGGGCATTTCGACGATGGCGCTACCATTCAAGATATTATCGATTTTCCATTTCTTCTGCTTCACACAGAACATGCAGTACTCCTTGAAGATCCCTTGGGCAATGCGAGGGTGGTATTGGCTCTCGAGTCTGCACATGATGGTAGCCTTTACATCGTAGCTGATCTGCGTCGCCTGGGAGATTTTGGGCACCTTGAGGTAAAACGAAGACGCTATCAAAGCTTGGGCGGTCTTTTTGAGCGGCTTTGACTCCTCGCGGAGTCTATCTCCAAAAGGACGAGGGTCTCGGCCTCTAACGAGTCAATATGCGGCACTGCGTCGAGATTAGGCAGTTGGTTCAAAGGAAGGACGAGATTCAGACGATGGTATCGTCTCCTATCCTGTGCCTCGCTTACGGTGGAGAAGAATTCCCTCCATTGCCTCTCGGTGTCAAGACTTTTTGAAAAGGACACCTAGGTCCTGATGATGAAGCTAGGAATGAGCTTTTGAATGAAGCTTGGCTCAAGTGATGCTTCGGTATAGTAACCTGTGCCGATGGAGACGAATACGTCGAGGTGATACGATTGATTCGGCTTCGCCGATACCAGCCTGGCCTCACTTACGGGGCGGAATTGAAAGCAAAAACATAAGAGCTTACGCTTCCCACACCTCAATTTACATTTCCGGCTGGCCCATACCGCAGAGCTCCGCAGCTCCTTCTTGAAAATGAGTTAGTGTTATATTTCCTTGGATATAATTTGGTTTACCAACCATCTGCCACCATTTTCTGATTATAATTGGCAAACAGGACCGATTGAGAGTCGGTGCATCTCCTAGCGCTCACTCCAACTTTCAACGGACGTCTCTGTTGACCACCGCCTTCAACGTGACCGAACAGAAGCCGGCGCTCTTCCCTTGCGAACGCGAATTTAAGCTGCTCCTCAACTGCGCCGTCTCGATATCCGCTGTCGAGAAAATACAAGACTGCGTATTTCACAAGTGGAATAGTGCCGGCAAAGTGGCGTACAAATACTCCCCTCACAGGACTTTTGAATTGAGCCAGGCAGTTGGCTGCAGACCATCGATTGCAACCGAATCCGAGAGCGATGATGCCACCTAAAGAGACAGACCTTAGTAAAGACTTATTGAAAGAGGGAATTTAAGTTTGGAGGGAGGGAGCGAAGCCTGTACTGGTGCTGACCACTATGTCGAAAAACTCATGCAAGGGGATGTTGGTATTGATCTTGGTCTCGAGTATTTTTAGGATAGTCGCTGGGATGACGACCCGGATGCCTCCGCCGTCAAGACTCAATATCTTCATCCCAACGCCTTCCCGCACCAATCGTATGGACCATGAGCTGGGCTCGGAAGAGGCACTGTCGCCCTTCTGTGCAGTTCGTCACAGAGATAGCACCTCTCGAAGCTGAAAACGTCAGGCTCGGTTGCAGACTTATCCCCAAATTGCTCGATGCACATTTCGCAGATGGCGTGCCTACAAAGCAGAGTGTGGTCTGGGTAGTTTGTCAGACAGAAAAAACACGTATTGTTAGATTTCGTTCTCTTCCAGAATTTGGCTCCCTTCAACGTCATGCGATGCTCATTGATAATGGCAGTTTTGAATTGCTCGACGTCATATTTCCGCTCAATGAATCTATTCGCCCTCGCAAGATAGTTATGTCTGATGCCTTTGACGAAAATTTCCTGGCCGTTTGTAGGGGAGAGGGATTGGTAGTATCCGAGTACCATGATTCTTCCCATCAGGTTTTGATATCCTTTCTCGTGTCCAGTTCTGTTGTTTTGGCAGTGCTCACCCTCTGTAGATCGATACCCACACCTAGCAGGGGCAAGGAAGCCACTGTAGGCTTTATTGCACATTTCCTCGTAGTCTGAGAAGGCGGGTTCAGCTTCTGCTAAGTCTAGATAGGATTTTCTGGTAAGTTAAAATATTCTTCTTCGAGGGAGCAAATTTCTTGGGCCAACTCACGAAACGAACCCGACTGAGCGGTGTCAATTGAAATACACGACGCCACAAGAGAAGCTACCCGTTTATCAATGTCTGTGTTTGAAGTGTCCTTGCTCCTCGATTCTACCCTTTCCATTGCTTCTATGAGATTTGAGACATGCTCATGGAAAGCTTCTGGAAGAGGCTTGTTTTCATTCGAAAAGGAGAAGAAATCAAAGGGCTTATTGAAATTCTCGTGAATTGAGAAGTGTCGAATAGCGCCGTTGAAATGCCTTGCTAGTTGATGAACGTTTGTCGTTTCCATTCCAACCTCTTCCTCTCCGCGACGGCCTCAGATTCCAACTCAACTCGTCTTCGCAGCTGTTGATATTGCTTGTAGAGCACATCATCTGGAGTATTGCCCTTGGAAGGTATATAGACGGCACGGACGTTGGAAAAATAAAAGTTCGGAAGATCCGCAAGTGACGTGGGTTTCTTGCCGGCATTTTTCCAATATTCAACAATCTCCAACATATCTTTGTCCAAGGTTCGCAACTGCTGGGTGTGTTCCAGCATCTTCTTTGTCGCACTTTCTTCGTCCAGCCATCCTCTCGCGTCGTCCTCCAGCCCGTTCTTGATGATGATAACCCTGGGTAGTGTGGATTGGTTGACGCTACTCTCAACCACTTTATGGGCCCATTTTATCAGCTTTTCGAGCGTTGTCTCAATGGTATTGGACTGCTCGCTAACAAAACATAGGACATCCCTAAAGGTGTATAAAATTCTGGGATAGAGATCCTCAACACAAAACTTCCTGGTGACTAAAGGAGCTGTGAACGTGGTCGAATCGTCGTGAGAATCAAAGGAACGGTGGGTGTTACACTTTCCAGGACATATTTGGCCATCCTGAGAAATGTCAAAACTTTAACTCTTAAGGGTCATGTACTTGACAATACTAAGGAGCAATTTGGGAAACTAACGTTTTAATTTGCCTCAAAACTCTCGCTCCTGTCCGTGCTTGAACAGCGGCTGGCACGTTGCTACCTCCACCGATTCCCTCACGGTCAACGAACAGCAGCGGCCGATTGCTATCAAGTGTCGTAGGGTCAGCATACATGTGAACATCTGCACTTGTCGGGCCTAAGGCTTCGCTGCCGGCGCATACTGGATGAGGAACTTGAGAAACTGCTGGGCGGGGCCGTGTTTCAGCAATGTTGAGGGTCACTAAGATCTTCTGGAATGGCAAATGGATTTGTCAGTCTCAGTTCCAGCAATGTCATCTTATTTTGATACAAACAAAAATCAAAGAAAGGGGAAGTGTACGATCAGAGTAGATTTCCCAGCTCCGGTGTCTCCAACAAAGGAAACGAATGTCAGATACGGGTGAGATCTGTCATGGTATTTCGACTCGGATATCAGGTTTGTATAAACCTCGCTGCCGATGAATTTCAGCTTGGCTTCTTCGTTATCGTCTGATTTTTCGGTTCTGAGGCCGAACCACAAAGAACCTAAGTCTTCTTGATGGAGTCGAGTTTGGTCTGCAGTGTTGACTTTATTGTCGAGAGTTGGAGCGACCTAGTCACCAACTCTTACGTCGACTTTGCGGTGGGAGGGGTCCGCTTTTT
>JAAMPI010001446.1:0-14388 GCA_013054445.1 Cudoniella acicularis | reverse complement strand
GTTGGGGACGGGGGTGAGTCTTCTTTTCTTCTTGTTATTATTGTTGTTGTTGTTTGTTTTTGGTGTGGTTGGCTTGATGTCGTTTGTGTGATGGAGGTTGGCTGATCGCTCTCGAGTGAGAGTTTGAGGCCTAGACTTCCGTACTCGAGTTGAGTCTTCAAAAAGGAGGTTACACCTCTTCGTTCTACAAGCTCATTCCTCCAACCAAAACTATCATCCCCCTTAACCCCCTTACCCTCTACCACCTTCTTCCCTCACTCCCTCTCATCTTTCTTCAAACTCCCCCAACTCCTCTGCCCCCACAAAAATCTTGTCAACTAACTCAAAATAGTGGGCATACACCCTAGTAGGCATACTCTTCATCATCCTAAGCCCCATGTTGCTACTCGTAATCCGCTTCGGGCCCACGTGGCGACGCGAGAGGAAAGTGCGCGATGATCGGAAAGCTGCTGCGAAGAAAGAGAAGGAGGACGAAAAGAAGAAGGAGAAGGGGATGGTTGATGATGTTTAAATGGATAGAGAGTTGGGGGTTAGAGAGATTTAAAGAGCTCTAGAGAGGTTGCGGAAGTAGGGAGAGAAGGGGAAAGAGGTTGAAAAGGGAAAGGGGTCTTAGAAAGATTGGGAAGGGAATGGGGAAAGCAGTTAGAAAAGGGGTTAGAGAACGACTTATGGCGAGAGTTCAGAGTTGTGAACTTGTGAACTTGTGATAAGATACCCTATTTTTATGTGAACTCTAGATAGAACAGAATAGAGTCTATAAAGAAGCACAACAAGCAGTCTGAATCACTACGATTGTCACTTACCAACCCCGATGACAGTATGGTGTATGTAGGTCAGCCTTTTCTAGTTGTTAACCCCACAGACTTCAATAAGTTCAACTCACTCATACCTCGCTACCACAAGAAATTATAAATAGCCAAGCAACTAATGTGGGTTTCAATTTTCAGAAACAAATTCCTTTGCATGCCAGTATGTCGAGCTTTCTACGCCGGTGGCACTTCTTTCGTGCTTCTTTCATGCCCAGTACCCAGTTTTCCAGTAACGACAGGGATTGTTGATAACCTCACTGATAGTGGTTGGAAACGGAATAGCAGATTGCAAAATAGTGGAGAGAGTTTGAGAGTTTGGATTAAGTTTGGCGGAATGCTGCTTGCTGTTAAGTATGTGGTTGTTGCTGTCAAATCTTTCCTTACCGCTCTTCTAGCGCCCTCGAAAGAACCCGGGAATCAAAAGGAATGCCTCACTTTCGTTATGGTCTCCGGGTGAAGCCAGTGGAAACTTCCCTGAGGAAATCCTCCGCGGGAGGGAAAACAGTCTCCAATGTCGAGCTTCTCCTTTGTGGCTTCTCTTCTCCGATTCACTGCCTCTCTTCAGCAAAACTCTTTCTCCTATTTCCTGGCTTCCTTTTATAGTTTCTCAGTTTTGACTGCGCAGTTCCATGGTTTCTGCCGAGGCTTGCGAAGTTGTGTGGAGTCAGTCATGTTGTGAGTTTTTTAAGTGAAACCTCGGTTTTCTGCTTTTGAGATATTTGATAATGCAGAAGAAGTCGTGCATTGATGCCGCTATATACTGGCTTGCGGAAGCGAATGCGAAGCGAGGGTGTGTTGGCAATTAAAGCGCTAGCGAGGACGCTAGCATCCTCGTGCATTAAAATTTTTAAATCGAGTCTATAAAGTTATTATCAAAACCTAGAGCAGTGGTCAGGCGCGATGATAGCTAAGCAAGCTGTTAGGGGTAGGTATAACAGTTGAGTGTTCCCGAGCGAAGGCGCGAGCAACGAGGCTAACATATGCAAGATTTGCGAAGTGCAACAAAAACTTTGAATATCATCTGAAAGGTGAATGGATATTAGGAAGCCGAGGAAGGAGCTGCAATACAGTAAAGGGTAAAGGGGTGGGGGGCGAGGAGACGCGGATAGACTATAAGCGAGATGGTTTCGAGAAGCTAGTAATAACGCTAGCATATATAGCTATATGCGACATGCAGCAAAATTTTTGGTTTTCATCTGAAGAGTAGATATGCATCAAGAAGCGAAGGTAGCAGTAGTGAGGTTAATAGGAGGGCGGGCGACGAGCGGAGGCGGATCGCAGTTGGCCTATAAGCGAGCTGGTGAGGACGCTAGTATATATAAGTATATGCGATATACAACAAAAGCCTTTGAATTTCATCTGAAAGGTAGATTGATTTCAGAAAGCCGAGGGAGCAGAGGACCCTGGAAGTAATAGGGGATGAGGTGACGCGGGCCGTTATTGAACATAAGCGAAGTGGTTTCGAGACGCTAACAAGGACGCTAGCATATACGACCACGTTCGACGTGCAACAAATCCCTTGAATTTCATCTGAAGTCAACTGGAGTTGATAACGGGAGCCGAGGCGGTATTTTATAGAAGGGTGGGGGACGAGGTTGAAGTGACTCTTCAGTATCTTTTCCCAACCCCTCCTCCTTCTAGACTCCAAACAGATAAATACCGCAATGCTTTGTTAACTACTTCGCCTCCACGGTAGATCAACCAAAACCGCAACACGAAATGCAAATTTGTAGAAGTTGTGGATTGCAAGATTTTACCTTGCCTAGCCAGGTAAGTGCACCACTTCACTTTTTGACTTTGCTACCCATTCTTCTTCCTCTCTTCCTTCCTTCTATAAGTCCACAACAATTGGAAAGGATAAAGCGCCGCGGGTGAATGTACTGTCAACAACTGATTGTGCTCAAACCGCATTTCACGGTGATCCTCTTTCCTTGCTATCTTTTGCCACATCAACACGCCTCCTATCGCTGGTATCACTACAAACACAATGTTGGATTGTGGGCTCAGTTGCTCCTGGGGTCAATGCATGAACCACTTCCGTGTCCTGTAGTTCTGCCTTCCGCATTTGATAGTGAGACCTTGGGTTTTTGATTTGTGTGTTCATTCCAAGTCCGAACTTTGTCCTTATTTTACTTCGATCGAAGGTAGGAGAAAGTTGGAAACTTTTCAAGCATTCATGAAAGAGTAGTAAAAACCTTCAAATTATTCGGAGCTGTGACCAAATGTTGCCAACTCTCATTCTTACAAAACATTTTGTAGTCATTTCCATTTCATAATTCCAATTCATAGATTGCTACACCCTTTTAAATTTTCAGTTCAGCAGGCACGCTTATGGTTAAGATATCCACTCCCTTCTGCAACTCGCTCTTCGAAGGCATCTTCCCTCTCCTCATCAATTCAGATGCCTGCACCATCACCGGATCAATCTGCATCGTTCCAACCGCCACAACTGTCTCACCCTTCGTGTAGTATGCCACGAATTTACCTTCCTCTGGTTGACCCTTCAAGACCAAGTCATCCCAGCCATTTGGTGTATTGCCGCAGTATCGCAGTTGGCTGCCAAGCGCAGACCAGAAGATAGGAATAAAGGCTTTTGGAGATGCGGATGGGTCAATTATGTGTGTTGCTGCTGCGCGGCCAGCGTTTTGTGCGACGTTCCAGTGCTCAATGCGTGTTAAGGCTCCATCGCCACCAGGGCCGTGGTAAGGGTATGTTGCGATGTCACCGATGGCGTAAACATCTTTCAAGCCGGTGACAGCGAAATTCTCATCTGTCTTCAGCGACCCGTCTTTCTGCAACTCAACTGCCTTGTTTTCTTTCAAAAATGTAGTTGCTGGCCCTACACCAGTACCAAGAATAACCAAATCCGCTTCAAGAACAGTGCCATCTTTAAGTTGTATGCCACCAACTTTCGAAGAATCTGATTTTGAGGGAACAGCTTTCTCAACACCAGCTTCTAGACGGAACTTGACACCATTCTTCTCAAGCGATTTTTGGAAAATTTTGCCGACCTCCTCGCCCATGACTCGTTCTAGTGGTGCCTTCTCCATACCAACGACTGTCACCTCGTTGTCTTTTCCAACCGCATTTGCGACTTCCATACCAATAAAAGAACTACCAATAATCACGATCTTCTTGTTCTTGTCACCAATAGCACCGAGGATAGCCTTGACGTGGGGAATGGTTCGGAGAAGGAAGATGTTCTCAAGTTCTTTGAAGCCGGGCAATGGGAGACTCTTGGGTGTGCCGCCGGTAGCCAAGACCAATTTGGTGTACGGGAATGAGCTGCCTCCTTTTGTTGAAACATTCTTTCCAGAGAAGTCAACATCAGTGACCTCATCATTGACCACGGTGACCGAACCGTTTTTGAACCAAGCCTCATCTCGGAGAGCGATCTTTGCTGGGTCATCAATGAGAGCTTTTGAAAGCTTTGTTCGGTCAATTGGTAGGTATCCTTCATTTCCGATCAACGTAATTGAGCCCTTGAAACCATTTTCGCGAAGTGCTTCCAATGTTCCTAAAGCGCCGCTTCCACCTCCAACAATAACGACCTTCTCTGGGCCTGCAACTCCAGAAATCTTGATGTTAGGCTTTCTGCGGCTTCCTTTAATGCTTTGTTGTTCACCAGTAACGTAAACAGAGCCATTCTTTTCGGACAATTCGAAGGATGGGAGGGCATCGATAGCAGGCGCGTTCTCGATATCTCCGTTTGAGGCATTGAAGCAAGCTACACAATATAAGTCTTGATGCGCAGGTTTCAATGTGACAATTTCTTACCTCCATGCCATGGGCAAGTAATTCGTCCGTCACCGGTCAAGACACCCTTTATTAGTGGAGCACCGTAATGGGTACACTTGCTGCCAATGGCAGTGGTCTTTCCTCCCACATTACAAAGGAGCACCTTTCCTCCTTCAATGCCTTCTACCTCAATCTCTCTCTTCTCACCAAGATTCAGGTTAAGGCTAGTGAGCCCCTTGAGCTTATATTCTTGAGCCATGATGCGTGACGTAGTTGATAATAGCTGTCTGCTCTGCAGATAGTGGGGCGAAGCTTGTCGGAGGAGCTGTCGAGGGGTGCTGATGAGGAGTTTTGGGGATAGCATGTAAAATTCAAGCCGAAGATGGGAAGGAGGTGTGGCGGTTTGTAATCACGGACTCAACACCAGGATATGGTGAGGAATGCAGGAGTATTGTATCATGTAGGTGTGAGGTGATGAGGTCGATGATGATTGAATGGAGGCCATGATGGTGGGGTAAGTTTCAAATATCAAGGTTCTGATTCGCTGCCCGGAACGCCAGGGAAAACGTCACTGTCAGCCGAAAGCATCCTTGTTATCGATAAGAATAGAAGAGGAAGAGGAACCGAAAAAGGCATATCTCCGAGAAGAAGGATTAGCCGAATTCTTTGGGAAGAATGCGCTAAGCTGCTTAATCACACAAAGCCATTTCAACAGACCTTGTTGCTTGCTTCACTGGATTTTCCTTCAACACCACCAACTCGAGTGAGCTCATTTCCCAACTCCTAGTTTGAAGTCCTCCAAAGCATGCGCCTGAACGAGCCTTCTTAGCCAAGCATATTCTAGCCATTGCGATGACCTGTCACCCTTCGCACCAATGTCACAGTGTGCACCTTCCCTTTCCCCTTCAAGCCTCTTGAATATTTGACTTGACTGTTTTTGGAATTTTCGCACCTCTTACGATTGGGCAAGCACATTTAGTGATGGGTAGCCCTCTAAGCGCTCTTCATGAACGGGTAGGGACACCTGTTGTGAAATCGGTTACACCTCTAGCAGGGGAAAGCGCTTGTGAGCCTCGGCGCTATTCACCTCACTTATTTCTATCCATATCTCCCTTTTGTTTTATGATTGCACTTCTCCCTTCTATCCTCGGAAGAACTTGAAAGTATGAAGATGAGCCTTGCCGAGCTACAAAGATATGCTACCAACGATGGGGTGCCCTGGACTTTGACACACAGTTTATTTGCTAATATAGGCGGATTCGTTCTAAGGATAACGGGCGCCGGTAAAAGCGAATCGGAAACTTTCCTTGGCCAATGCCTTACAACAGGAGCATAAGCTACCGCATTAACTGCGACATTACATTCTGTCATTGAGGGAAATTCTGAGAACAGAATGCAGCTGCCCGATCCGTTCCATCTAAGTGCAAGAGCCATTCTTGTTTTACGGTGCAAAGGCCTAGTGAGGCGCTTGCCAGCAATAACTTTAGAAGAGATCAAACGATAAAAGAAAAAACGATGCTCTTGGGAGGGTTGCCACAATTACACAAATCAGCTGGTTCACTTTCCAAGTCATGACGTGGAAGGCAAGAGGCCTTCCCATATCTCAACTAGAGTGAGTATTCTTGTACCTATTTACTGAATCTTGAGTATTCCATATGTTTTCCTGCTTGAAGGATATTTAATTTCCATCTGGTTCAATGGGCTTGATTGTTGACTTCTGATAATTTAGGCTAGCTGTTGTAGCTTTCTCCATCTGCGCGATCATTATCTACAGAATCAATTGGAACAAATAAAAGGGTGTTGGGGTTCCAAAAACTTGGATCTCTTATAGTGGTAAAATACCACCAAGAGTCATTTGAGAGTTAGGTGAATAAGGAGCTCTTTTTGGCCACCACTGGGCCCAGCTGATAAGCTCCAACTGCACAATGCTACGCGCCGGAACTTCCACACCGAATAGTTACTCGATATCTCACCAAAACTTGTTCACTCTACCATATCACATGTGCGCCCTCATAACCAGCTGTATGATATTCGGCGCCATCCATCTTTTAGCCTCAAATTACGCCTTCCCTACCAGAGCAGAGCAGATCGTGTGGCTCGTAGCAAGTGTCTGGTGCGTTTTCTTCTGGACCGCTGTCCCGTGCATCTATCACTTCATCCGCTTGGAGAGCCGTAAAGTCGAATCGCGACTCCTGTTTGTCCTGGCATGTACATACATCCTTGCAAGAATATTTCTTGTGGTGAAGACACTCCTCACGGTGTTCTTCCTCCCGCCTTCCGTTTGTATCTCTACGTGGGCAACGAACTTTCGGTATATTCGGTCTATTGGTTGATGGAAATGGTCTTTTCCGGGACGTGGATCTTACTTCTACTACTTCATTTATGTCAGGCTTTTTTGGTTCGAACAATAGGACGGCACAGCATAGGGATTTTGTTTTGAATTTCTAGATAATGCCAGGGCTATTTTATTCGGTATATGGGCGCTACGGCACGAGGATATTAGGCAGTGGTATTTTATGGCGGCTGGTTTTTGTGCTTTTCGAAAATCTCGAGCGTAACGAATGATGAATCATGATATCACCACAAGTCAACTCTGATTATCACTGCCGAACCCCTCAGCGGGGTGAATGCATTTCGATCTCCACATATTTCTTCAGGAACGGGCAGAGGTAGCCGTTTTCGAATCGATAGTTATTTATAACATGAGCATAGCAACTCCATACCACCTGACGCCATATCGGTTTGCCCCCCTCGCCATTTTTTGTAATTTAGATAAAGCAGGTGGGATTGTCTATTCTCCCCCCTCTTTAACCCAACCGTCAAATCTAACGGTATAATACGTCCCGCTATGCCAATTTCTTAGAACTTTTCCTATCCTTCCCAAAAAACTCCCCAGCCTTTCGAATCCCCTCCTTCAAGCTAACTCGCGGTTTATACCCCAAAACTCTCTTCGCCTTCTCAATCCGATACGTTCTCGTCATACAACTATACCTAATCCCAATCCTATTCATCCTCGACTTCCTGCGCCCAAAACTAGTAATCCAAACAAACCACTCAGCAATCACCGCCATAGCAAGCCCCACACTCTTCGGCATAACCCTTATATCTTCTTTCCTGGTCGGATACCCCGCTGCATCACCCAGAGCGCGTGCAAAATCCCAAAAAGGCATTGGCTCATCGTTGCTGATGAGGAAGCCCTCACCCGCTACACGCATATCACTAGGTGGTGGCTTGACAAAGCTCCGCAGTAGAGCTTGAGCAGCGAGGATATGAGCATCGACTACATTTTCCTGACAGGTGAAATCAAACATGTTTTTACCAGTGCCGACGGTGTATTTGAGTTTTCCGGCGGCAGCGTTGTCGATGAACGCTTTTGCTGTCCCGTCGTTTGCGCCGAACATGGAGACAGGTCGGATGCAGGTTGTTAGCATGCCGCCTTTGGTGGTACTGTTGGTGTCGAGGACAAGTTGGTCGGCGAGCGCTTTGGTGTGGGAGTAGATTTCTTTTTGCACGGGAAGGTAGAGGAGAGGGAGACTCTCGTCTCCGTTAACTAGGTCGCTGACGGAATCGTGGATTACTGAGGCGCTTGAGGTATATATGAATGCTTTTGTGCCGAGTTCCTATATGAAATTCGTTAGTATTAATTTGGTGAAAAATACGAGTGAATTGTAACATATGTCTAAGGGCTTAACGCAGCTACAAAATACTGTGGCTCCAATAAAAGTAAAAATTTCCAGAACCATGTCCCGTGATTAAATTCTACCCAATTACCGAAGTGATTTGGGTGAGATTTTGAACCAGAGCTCTATGCTTACCTTAGCGCATTCAAGAAGCTTGCGGGTACCCTCGACATTGATATTCATATAAAGTGGAAGGTCCGTAAGGCTTGGAGGTGGCGAAGCTGTGTGAAAAATGACTTCAGGTTGGGTTTTGCGAAGTGCAGAATAAATTTGGTCTTTGACTGAAATATCCACTTCGTAATACTCGACCGAGGGAAAACGATTTTGGGTGGTTTTTAAGTCGAAGACACAGATTTGAAGCGGTGGTTCTAATTTGAGCAGTCCTTCGACGATTCGATGGCCAAGGGAGCCACAGCCTCCGACAACGAGAGCAGATTTGATGGCCTGTGTATTATCCATGATGAACTGACGAGATCCCACGCTTGAAGTAGGCTAGGTGGTTTAAGGAAAGGATGAAGACTTGAGGATGCGGGATGAGAGAAAGACATTTGCAGGTGCAAGTTGGAGGCGAAGGTTGAGAGCGGCACAGCTACTTCAAAGACCCCGGCTTCTGGGCTGGCACAGGCCACAGGGGGTCCTACACGTACACGAAGTAATCTGACAAGAGTTACGTATGGAGGCTTCTGATTGGTCAGTTGATACTTCAAACTTCTCTCGAATCTGGCTATCAGGAATATCAAAATCCATCGATGCACCGAATCACAGGTCTTTAACCTGACTATCTGGACAATACTCGTCCGACTGTATGGCATTTCTAACTCAGAACATACGACTTTGTAGATTGCGTAGAAAAGAGGTCGAGGATAGTAGAGTCTCCGACCCCAAGATAATAATAATCTAGAAACATCAACCTCGAATACACGGCTTGAACTTGACCACCGGGGTTCCTTATCTGCTGGCTTGACAAGTAGCTTTGGTAAAGTTAAACGATAGCTATATGGTAAAAGAAGTCTTCAATTCGTTGCTTATGATCGTGTAACGTTCTCTTCTCACATGCCGTGATCGTTGGGTTTTCGTCGTCAATTAAAGTGTCAAGTGAATCAGTGTAGAAAGTTATATGTTGAAGTTGAGCACGAAGCTCACACATAAGAGAGCTATACGGCTATATAATTTGAATACCTTATGGAGTCCAGGAGTCCTGGAGTCCCTAGGCAAACCCAGACCCTCAGGCCTTGGACTCCACCACGTGACAAGTCACGGATGGTAACAGATCGCTGGTTCGGAAAGCAAGCACTCGTAGCTAAAATGCGCTAAAGGAATCGCAATTACATTCAATAAAAGGCTTCTAGGCTAGGTCTCAAAGAGTCCTTTTCAAGTTTTTCCAACAGGCATAAGCTGGGGCCCGAGGAAACGATTGTGTTGCAGATTGACGTTGCAGAGGCTTTTCTTGGCACATGAAGCTTCCGAGACCTTTGGAGGTAATTTATGACAAACAGCGGTGTTGAGAATGGAGACTGCGGATTCAAATGATGATCATCTGATACAGATGTCTGGAAGATGTGGTCAGCCGGGATCACCTCGGCGCGAGCCAAAGCGAAGCGTGCTGAGGAAAGGCTAGCAGGCATCACGTGCTGTTTCTCTTTGAAAGGATTGATTGGGTATTGTTCGAGCTTTAAAGATAGCTAAACCCACTGGCCCAAGCTCTTTTCCTCCTCTCAGTTTTTCTCCACTTAATTCTGCTTGCTTGGTATTGCTTCCCCCACCTTGGCGTGGGACAAGGATTCGCTTCCCCGAAGGGTTTCTCCGGAGTTTATCCACAAGACCCATCAGTCTGGGCGACAGCCATCATTCTAGCCACTCACTTGTCTTCGAATTATCCGCTGCTGCAACAATTAGCCAGCTGATAATCAAGTACATGATACATGCAATAACATGCCGTGCTATCAGGTCGGTACCAATGCCCGGGAGAGTGGGGGAGCTTCAAGCTGCGCGCCTCGGAGCCGAAATCTGTGGAGCTCGAGAGCTCGTCTTCTATATCTCGAGTCCCTCCTTGCTGGAGGGCTCTTCCTCTTCTCCTATATACACCTTGCTTTTGAAGAGTGTGGTTCTTCGTCAGATCAAACCCCCTTAGTTGCGCTGTCTCCAAAAATCTCTGCGAAGGTCAATTGAACTTCTTTTCCTCATTTATCCCTGAGCAAGAGCAAGGTACAATATAGCAGTATGACTACCACTCTCGATGTCGAAGATTTGATCACGAAGCTCAACAATGTCGAAAAGGTTGCATTATTAGCAGGTATAATCCCCTTTCTGCGTCAACTCTTAATTACCTTTTTCTGATATAATTATAGGAGCCGATTGGTGGCACACTGTTCCAGTCAAAAGACTTGGCATACCCGTCATTAGAGTATCAGATGGACCCAATGGTGTTCGCGGAACGAAATTCTTCAACGGCACCAGAGCAGCATGTTTCCCTTGCGGAACGGCTCTTGGAGCAACATGGAACACCGAGTTATTGCACAAGGCAGGTGTTGTCATGGGAGAGGAGAGCAAAGCAAAGGGATCACACGTGATTCTTGGTCCTACAATCAACATACAGAGATCACCGCTTGGCGGCAGAGGATTCGAGAGTTTGAGTGAAGATCCTGTTCTGGCAGGTCTTGGAGCTGCTGCTTTGGTCAATGGTATTCAAGAGACGAATGTCGTTGCTACCATCAAGCACTTCGTGTGCAATGATCAGGAGCACGAGCGTAATGGAACGAATGCCATTATCACTGACAGAGCATTGAGGGAAATCTACTGCTTAGCCTTCCAATTGGTCGTCAGAGATTCTCATCCTGGGTCATTCATGGTCAGTCTTCCTTCTCCCTCCAGCTAAATGCATCCGCAAAACATATTCTTACCTTGAAACAACAGACGGCATACAATAAAATAAATGGCATCCACGTTAGCGAAAATCCCAAAATTATTAAAGATATTCTGAGAGGAGAATGGGGTTGGGAAGGCATGATTATGAGCGATTGGCACGTATCACCCTCGAGGTCCCGTCGCTTCAGACACTAATTATAATCTAAACAGGTGGGGGACATACTCAACATCCGAAGCCATAAATGCAGGTCTCGATCTCGAAATGGCAGGCCCAACGAGATGGAGAGGAGATGCTTTGATCCAAGCTGTCGGTGTTGGAAAAGTACATCAACATGTTCTCGATGAGCGAGTTCGAAATGTGCTCAAGCTCATCAACCGTGTTGCAGCTGCCAATATTCCTGAAAATGCCGAAGAAAAGATGGCAAATACTCCCGAAACAGCCACACTGCTAAGAAAGATTGGGTCGGAATCTATTGTCTTGATGAAGAACGAGGATAAAATTCTGCCTCTATCAAAAGATAAGAAGGTACGTTTCCCCCTATCCCAAGTATATAATGAAGATTGACATGTATTGGCAGACCCTCATCCTCGGCCCCAATGCGAAATACGCAGCGTATCATGGAGGCGGCTCTGCAGCACTCGCGGCATATTATGCTGTCACTCCCTTTGAAGGCATCAGTGCTCAACTCACATCAATCCCCGAATACACAGTCGGCTGTTATGCACACAAAGAGCTCCCTCTTATCGGAGAAATTCTCAAGACCGATAAAGGAGAGACCGGCTTCATGTTCAGAGCCTACAATGACCCACCTTCAGTAAAAGATCGCAAGCCAGTTGACGAGCTTCACCTTACCAAGACAGAATTGCTGATGATGGACTACCAGTGTGACAAGCTTAAAGACCCCTTATGGTTTGCTGATATCGAAGGCTTCTATACCGCTGAGGAAGACTGCAACTTCGAGATGGGCGTTGGTGTTTACGGTACTGCAGAATTGTACGTTGACGGAAAGCTCCTGATTGACAATGCGTCAAAGCAGACCAAAGGAACACTGTTCTTTTCTTGCGGCACAATTGAGGAGAAGGGTGTCCTACCAGTTAAGAAGGGGCAAACTTACCATATAAAGGTAGAGTTTGCCAGCTCTCCAGCGTGCAAACTTGATGCTGGAAGTAATGTGCTCTTCGGAAATGGAGCTGTACGAATTGGTGGTGCAAAAGTTATTGATGCGGAAGAAGAGATCAAGCACGCTGCTGCGCTTGCGAAAGATGCAGATCAAGTTATCATCTGCGCTGGATTGAACGTAAGCGTCCCCTACTCATCAACAAATTTATGTGCAAGTCTAACCAATGAATTTTAGGCCGATTGGGAGGGCGAAGGCAATGATCGAGACAACATGGATCTCCCAGGCCACATGAATGCTCTCATCAGCGCCGTTGCAGCTGCCAATCCCTCAACCGTGGTAGTAATGCAATCCGGCACGCCCGTTGCCATGCCCTGGATCTCCTCCGTCAAAGCCATGATCCACGCCTGGTATGGTGGGAACGAAACTGGCAACGCAATCGCCGACATCCTCTTCGGAAACGTCAACCCCTCCGCAAAGCTCCCACTCACATTCCCAGTTCGACTGCAAGACAACCCAGCATTCTTGAGCTACAGAACAGAGAGAGGAAGAACCTTGTACAGCGAAGATATCTACGTTGGATATAGATGGTACGAAATGCTGGATCTACCACCTCTATTCCACTTCGGTCACGGACTTTCATACACAACCTTCGAATTCTCGGACCTAAAAATCTCGAAGACAGAAAAGGACTTGAAGATCAGCGTCAAAGTCACCAACACCGGCGAGCTTGCCGGCGCTGAAGTCGTCCAGGTCTACGTCGCTCAAAAGAACCCTAGCATCAAGCGAGCCAAGAAAGAGCTCAAAGGTTTCAAGAAAGTCTTCCTCGAGAAAGGAGAGAGCAAGACGGTGGAAATGCCAATCGAAGTTAAGTACGCGACGAGCTTTTGGGACGAGGTTCGAGATGCATGGATTATCGAGAAAGACGAGTATGAGGTGCTTGTTGGGTCTACAAGCGAGACGATTGCTTTGAAGGGTAGTTTTAGTGTTGAGAAGACGAACTGGTGGAATGGGCTTTAGAAGCGCAGCGATAGACACTTCTATGATACCAAACAGATTGTTTTGAGTTGATGGTCATGATATAAGACTACTTCTCCATTGCTCCAGACAACTCGTAACTCCTACTCAAATGACTTAGTAGCTCCCTTCGTTTCGCCTTCTTCCTACTCCTTCAAAGCTCTATCAAAAAATAATAATCTCGGTACTCGCTTCACCGAGTACAAAGAAAGCCCACCCATCACCCCTAATTACCCTCTCACAACTCCCCAATCATAAATTCTTTAAAAATAACCAGAAGTCTACAGCCACAATTATCTTCCAAATCCAACAAAAACAACCCCCCTTTTACCCCTCACTCTCCGATACCGTTCCCCCCCCAAAAATATCCCACCCCTCACTGCCAACACACAAACTGTATCCGAAGTTTCCCCGCTCTACCTCACCACACCTCACTCACCACGTCTGCATCAAAGAAGACAACGAGTGGAACGGTACCGAGGCACGTACATGAACTCACGGATTACCGGGCCGTTGAACCGCTGCGTGGCTGCGTGAAGAGGCGTGCTTGGGAGGGAAGTGGGGACGGGATTCGGGTTATTGTCGGAGCGTTTTGGTGGGATTTTTTTAGGGGTTCAGGGGCTCAGAGAGAGATGTGATTTGCAATGTGTGGTGATATTACGAATTGATTTTTGATGAGAATCAAAAGTAAACAGACACCTAATAAAAAGCCTGGCTCTGTAAAATAAGAGTTCTGGAATTGCAGACTGAAAGCTACCTTCATTAAATGCTCCTGAAAACCGTTGTAAAACCCCTGATGTTACAATCCCACCTTGCCATACCCAAAGTCCTCATAATTCATATATCCTACAACACTTCTAACTCCGGAAACCAGATTTTCAATATCCACCTTGTTCTCTGCGATTATCGGGATCCTTAGCTGCGGCGCTTGCGTCCTTCATGCCCTGCTCGTCTCCTCTCATCTTGGCAAAGTGCGCCTTGATGTCCTCGGCACTGATTGCCTTGCCGCTCTCTGCGAATTGTTGGAAGAAGGGCTTGAGTTTGTCCTTGAGGTGGTTGTATGCCATGACGCCTTCGATTGCTCGTACACGATCAACGTTCATGAGAGCACTTTCGCCGCGGTCGTAGATGCTTCCGCTGCCGACTGTGCTTCCTCCGTCT
>JAAMPI010001445.1:0-14389 GCA_013054445.1 Cudoniella acicularis | reverse complement strand
CTTATTCTCGACCTCGTCAAAACCCTCAAATAGTCCACCCACTAAATCACAGCATAAATCCTCGTCGTCGAAGGTTCCTTGTGCGAGAATGAGGTTGTCGCGCATGGCTGCTAGGGGGAGGATGTCGATCCAGGTGTCGTGGGGAGTGGTGGCTTGGATGGGTGTAGGGAGGAGAGAGGGCGGTGTGGTGGTGGGGAGTGGATAGGAGGTTGTGGAGATTTGGAGGGCGGCAGAGCATTCGAGGGGTAGGGTGGAGAGGAGGTCCATGATCGCCATGTTTATGAGGGTGCCGCGGAGGACGTTATATTGGATGAGCGTTAGGAGGCGGTGGTCTGGTGCTAATGGGAATCTGAAGGGGGAGAATGCTATATGAACGGTTTCTGGGGTAAGGTAGGGTATGATTGGGGGTATGAGGCGGGCTTTTGGAGGGGCGGGCTTTGGGTCGTAGAAGTCGGGGAAGACAGTCCATGTAGTGCCTTGAATCACGACCTGGGCCGTTTGGTTTGGGCGGAAGTGGTTGAACCAGGTTGAGATCGCGGTCGTGAGAGCACTAACAGGAGTTGGGTTGCCTCTCTGCTGGACTTCAGAGGAGGATGTGGAAAAGTCAGATATGCAGGCCGCCGGGCTTGGGCTCTGGAGCCGCCAGATAGGTTCGGAGCCATTGTATACTGCTTGACTCTCGGGGGAAAGCTTTGATTGGGCCTCGAGTGCTTTCCTTCGTCCTGTGGGTATGTCAGCACTGAAGAACCGGAGACGGGCTGCAGCTCATAGGATATGAAGGGTCGCGAAGGGGGGGTCATAAGAGCATCCTCCTTCCGATAAGGAGGGAGTAGCTGTGGTAAACAACTGCCAAAAACATGAGACCTCGAGCAGCCACATCCAGACCGTTGATGAAGGCTAAATGTGATTTACTTACGCCAGGCCCGTTGGTGCAACCTATTTTGAGCTTTTCTCCGGACTGCTGGGTCTGTCTTGCCAGTCCAATCGTCGTCCTTATCAACAGCCTATAAACCTCAACACAGGATTCTCGTCTTAATCAAGGTATTCAAGCTCACCTCATGAAGCTGCCTCATTGGCACTACGAAGACATTTCCCGATCTAGTTGTCATTGTAAGAGACACCAGTAATGTCGATAGAACACGAATGAGAAGTGATGGTTTTCCCAGAAAAAAAAAAAGAACTCAGAATTAAAGCTACCTAGGGCAAGGATCAAAATATAATGCAGTCTGCTTATGGCCCTGGTTGCAGATCGGCGCATGAGTGAAGACGTGCATTCGGAGTCGGGGGAACTGAAATCAGGGGCCTACAGGGATGTGGACGCCGGCTCATGCACACTGCTTATGCGCTAATGCCCAATCGGGAACTGCGACTAGGGACAGCTCAACGTCGTGATTCGAAATGACTTCAAATCCATGCACAGAGGACGGAAAACTCAGAGATCACTCGGATAGCTGTGGGACGAAATGATGGAAATTGGGATGGATGGCGTAGTGGTGCATTGCGTGGCGGGGTGCCTAGCTGTCTTGCACCGAGTCTCATCTCTCGCTGTCTCACAGAACATACAAAGGAAAGAGAGGACCTTCAGAAAGTGATTCGAATCACATTCAAAGTACGATCCCACCAACGGCCAATATCACATAACTCCAAAATACGAGCACTTCTTTGTGTCTTCTCGAAATTTGAGCCCAAATACTTCGTCATGCCTGGACACCCAGCCTTCAATCCGGACAAAGACATTCCTTCACTAAAAGGCAAAGTAATTCTCATAACAGGAGGTATTTGCACTCATCTAGTCTCTAGCTACTATGCTGACGATCAAAGGAACTGCCGGTCTAGGATATACCTCGGTCGTCGCACTCGCAAAACATGACCCGGAACATATATACTTCACTGGGCGAAACACCTCCGCAGCCAATGATCTGATCTCCCTAATCAAATCCACAAACCCCAACACATCTCTCACATTTCTCCACATGGACTTTTCTTCCCTGGCCTCGGTCAAAGCAGGCACGAAGAAGTTCGCCCACGATCGCCTCGATATCCTGATGTGTAATGCTGGAATAATGCAGAAACCTCCAAGTTTAAGCAAGGACGGCTACGAGATCCAATTTGCTATCAATCATCTTGCCCATGCCATGTTGACTCGGGAATTGTTGCCGATTTTGATTAAAACTAGCGAGCTGCCAGATTCGGATGTGCGGATTGTATCGCTGTCGTCTATGGGCTGGAGATCTCATCCAAGAGGCGGGGTAGTCTTTGACGAGCTGAAGACGACGCAGGAAGGTTTCATGGGGTCGTTTATTCGATATGGGTAGGAAGGATCCTGCCACTTTGTGTCTCTCCATTTCCCTAGCAAATACTGACTCCATTCTCAGGCAGAGCAAATTAGCCAACATCGTCTACGCCTCGGAGCTCTCGAAACGTTACCCTTCAATAACATCCGTATCCATCCACCCCAGTGTTGTTACAACTACTCTAGTGAACGATCTCTCTGCTGCAAGACGGGCACTTGTATACGTCGGCTGTTATGTACAGGGCGTCGCCGTCGTGAAGCCTGAAGAAGGTGTATTGAGCCAACTTTGGGTAGCTGCTGGGGCGCACAAGAATGATCTCGTAAATGGAGCATTCTACATGCCGGTTGGCATCCTCAGCAACAATCTACTTGATAAGGTGGCCAAGAGTGAAGCTTTTGGAGAGAAGTTGTGGGATTGGACTGCGAAAGCATTGGATGAGTGTTGAAGCGGATTCGTGGAGCAGGTCTGAGACTTTGTAGAATGGATTTTGAACAGAATCGAATGGATTGTACTTTTATGGAGCTGATAATACAACATTCCTTCCTTCGATGGTCAAAATGTTGGCATTGCTCGACTTGGGTTCTGTAAATCATTCGAATGCGCAATGAAGTAACCAAACTTCTCGTAACTCCTCGAACGTTATGTGCCCAGTATCACGAACTCTCCCAATCACCTGAAAATTACTAAACAGCCATTGAGCAAAGAGAGCTAGTATTTGGAGGATCAACACAGGACGATAGCTTAGATTAGGCCAAATCCTCATTCTCCCACAGTAGGAGAAACATTATAAGCGCGTGGAGCAGCTTTGTGATACGAAGCACTGGACTATCGAGGAGATAGGCAGTATCGTGCTATTTTGCAACTTCCGTATTCCAGGACTCGGGATGCGTGGTCCGGGTGGTTCTTCGTACACGTCACGACGTGAGCATCGTAGAAAAATTAAAGGACACCACAGCCAAAGCAGCTCCGGTTGAAGTGCTGAAGTCTTGAAAACCAGTTGTCAAAGGCGATGTATGTTGTTGATGTATTAATGTTTGGAAAGGTTGTGCAGCAGAAATTGTTACACCGCCTCCTGGCAGAATCATGACGTTCCCATTAGTCCTCGCCAAAAAGCGGAGACCTTCCACACTTCACTTCGCTACATCCCAAACCTCACTTCCATGATCCATCCACACCTTCATCCACGACCACCTGGGAAAGTGGGGGTTGGGCAAGCTCACGGGACACATACCGTCATACACCGACATCCCCCATGCTAGCTATGACAGGTCCATACCCAGCCACGAAAGCCGAAAGAATTTCAACCTCGAAAATGATGTATCAACAGTTTCTTTCCCGTAGATTCTTCCCTTGTTCGTGCATTGTACAAACCATATTGCACCATGGCGCCTGAAATCGAGAAAAACCGAGTCGACGGGCATGGAAGCTCAGTGAAAGCCTCAGTGTTACATGGAATCAAAGACCTGCAAATAGTTCGTCGATACCTCCACATGAATGTAGAAATTTTCTGATTTCTAGCAGGAAAACCGCACTCTCGGCCTTCCAGAAGCTTCAGAAGTCCAGGTTGCTATCCAAGCAACTGGTCTATGTGGTTCCGACCTACACTACTTCAACCACTACCGAAACGGCGATATTATAGTTCGGGAGCCTATAACACTGGGCCATGAATCTTCTGGCGTTGTAACTGAAGTCGGTTCAGCTGTCACAGCACTCCAAGTTGGGGATAGAGTTGCACTCGAAGTTGGCTTGCCATGCCTTGAATGTGATCTGTGCAAAGAAGGGCGATATAATATCTGCAAGGCCTTGAGATTCAGGAGTTCTGCGAAATCATTTCCTCATTTCCAAGGTACATTACAGGAAAGAATAAACCACCCTGCATCGTATTGCCATAAGTAAGTTTTCATCCCACGATTTCCAAACTCCGACTGACTTGGTAGACTTCCTTCAAACGTCTCTATAGAATTAGGAGCAATCCTAGAGCCACTTGGCGTTGCTATCCATGGCTCGCGTCGTGCGTCTCTGAAGAAAGGCAGCATCGTCCTCGTTTTTGGTGCTGGTGCAGTAGGACTTCTTTGTGCCGCCATGTCTAAAGTCTCTGGTGCCAAGAGAGTCATCATCGCAGACATCCAGGCTGAGAGAGTGGATTTTGCAGTGCAGAACAAGTTCGCAGATGCTAAAATTGTGGTTCCGATGAAGAGACCTCAAGCTATCGAGGAGAAGCTAGCATTTGCAAAAGAAGTCGCAGAGCTTGTGAAGGATACCGCGGGCGGGGAAGTAGATGCTGTTTTTGAGTGTACTGGCGTTGAGTCTTGCTTACAGGCCGCTATATACGTAAGTCTTTCCCACTTGCATAGCAACAGTCAACTAACACAGAAAGTCAACCCGACCTGGAGGACGAATCATGCTCATCGGAATGGGAAGCCCCATTCAAACACTTCCCATATCGGCGGCTGCCCTAAGAGAAGTAGATTTGGTTGGGGTCTTCAGATATGCCAACACTTATGAAGAAGCTATCAAGCTTGTTTCAAGTGGCAATTCACTTCTGCCGGATCTTTCAAAGCTCATTACCCAAACCTTCAGGGGATTTGACAAGATTCCTAACGCATTTTCAATGGCTGGCCGAGTGAAGGATGACGAAGGGAAGCTTGTGTTGAAGGTGCTCGTCGATACCGCTTGATCATGATCGATAAATTAAGAGCCAAGGCTTTATCTCTAGCTACAGCTCTCTGCGGAATCTCCACCAACTTGTCAAAAGACCTTCTGACGAAAAGCAAGTTTTTCCCAATCGCCAGAATCTGTAGTAAGAAATCTTTCCAAGCTTAATCTAATAAGCTAGTGGCTTTCCCCTCAGAGCATTCCTCTCAACTCTATATTTTCCACTGTCGGCTTCTTTTTCCTCTGCAATGAACGGGGATAGGGTATAGGTAAATATCTTCTCGTGGGCTTTCATCCTGAGTCTCTTGCCTAAGCCATGTCGTTTGATTGAAGCTGTCACACCTGTGTTCAATCTTGTTCAGGTAGGTGAAAGAAATACTCATCAACTCTTAAATTCCTGTCTCTTGTAGCCTCGGTTTATTAAGTCGATAAGGGGGGTTGGACTGATAAGGAGGAGGGCAACGTCGGCACAATTCACGTCCTAACCTCCGAGGTTCAAATTGTCAACGCACTCTCACCTCGAATATTCTTTTTCCGCCAAGCAACAACAATTTCGAGAGCTGATTCGATCTGCCAAAGCAAGATGGAGCCATCCAAACTACGCCACGTTGAGTCGGTCAATGACCGTAAGTGTATCTACACTCCTTGAGCAAAGACTTCCATGCTAATATTTTAGCCATACAGCTCCCCGCCTTGGGAAAGATCTCGCCGAATTCTGGCCAAAGCTAATTTTGAGAGCTCCTAAAGTGCGGTCTGTTGGTCAGCTCTCTCGGGGGCTTCAACCTGTGTCGGTAAGTTCCAATCGTAGACCCTTCCTCCAGCAATCAGATCGCAAGGCGCCTGAATGCATGTCCTCGTTGAGGTCCTGCCCGAGACGCCTCGTCAGAGAAGAAGATTCGAGGACATGCTGTTGGCACCCGCCTGGTTGAATCCCAGGCCAATTCAATGAGATCATACATTAGGAAAAGGATCTCTTTGAACAGCTGCCCAGCTTTTACTCGAAGACTCGAACCTTCATTTGTGGGCTATTGTGAGCTCTGCAGGTGCTGGGCGGCCTCATTATCGCGGTGGTTCTTGGGCACACGCTCGGCTCTATCATTTCTGCACAGCCACACTTCGAAGCTCGCTACATTCACCTTTACAATACTACAATTTTCGCACGATCTAACTTCTGTAGTAGAGACAACAACATCAAGGTACGAACTACGAACTCTCCACAATTGACAGACCCAACCCCACCCGAAGCATGCAATTATCTCGCTCTAAAGCGGAGATCTTTTCAAGCTTTCTAGCAGACGAGAACTCCATCGCTCCTCACTTCGGCGCCAGCGACGTCAATTTTCCTTTTCACACAAATACTCAAAATTCTGAGCAGTCCTCCCTTTCTGCCACAGCTAACACAATCCCTCAACAAGGTATCATGATGGGTTCCTGGGAAGACTACCTCGACTTCGACCTAATCAGTGATGTCCCTCACCACGAGGTGAAGATCTATCATCCACGAACACCTGAGCTTGACGCTCCTCGCCCGCAACTCATTATCCCCGCCACCACCCCGATCCAAGTCGGTCAGACCTTCTTCGAACCTCGCGACCTTCATTTCAACCACTTCGAGAAACTCCCTGGCAAGATTGTCGATGAAATCTCCTCCTACCTGGACCTGGGATGGAAGGGGAAGATGCCAGCTTGTATTGTCGCCTTCCGCCTCTTGCCTAAGATGTACACCCGAATCATTGGCACCTTCCACCAGGACAACATTTACACCCTCCACGTCAGCAATAACTGGCGATTCAAGAACATGACCAAGGCTGCTGTCAGCACCGTCAAGAAGTTGCGGATTAGCATCTGGTAAGTCGCCATTCACGTGCCCGCATAGAAGCAAAAAGAAGAATGCCAACCCCGCCCCAAAGCACTTGTCATCTCACCGACGGCAAGTCCGACACATGGTTCCTCCCGAGCGATCTCAGACCTGAGAAGTCTGGCGCGCACAACGTCGAAGAGGTTGCCCTGGTCCCGTTCATCTCGCCAGCACCGGGCTTCGCTGCACACGAATGTGCTAATAAGGATGGCATACTTGAAGAGCACGAGAGATGGATTAACAAGTTCCCATACTTCCTGACGCCATTCAAGGCATTGACCAGTGTACAAGTTGGCATTGGTCTGGTCCCATGGTACCACCAGAACCGAGGACAAGCAGGCAAGGACATGGCCAAGGAGATCACCGAGTGGGTCGACAAGGAGCTTGGAGTCAGTCATCGTGTAGAGGAGTCGCCGGTCGGTCCGCAGATGACCGTTTTGTATTGGGATGTGAAGGGAGAGGGAGACGGAGAGGAGAAGAAGGTGATGGATTGGAGTGAGGTTGCCAATAAGGTTACCGATGCCTTTTCGAAGGATTTTGGAGATCTCTTCGATTGGCCGGATACCGATGAGGAGTAAATTCACTGGTGGTATTGTAGTTAGAGTGCCTTCGGGCTTTTTCATGAATCACGAATGGATGAAAAGCACACATTGACGTGCAATGATTAATACCTAGCTTTCGTCTCTTGAATCTAGAATGCTTAACTTCCTGTGAGACATTAAAGTGGATTCTTCCTTCAATAAGGGGACCAATCATCTGAAAGATAAGAGTATTCTTCAATAATTAACTTCGCATGGGACATTAAACAGTATTCTTCCTCCAACCGAATGAGCAATCATCTGAAAATAGAGTGTGCTTCACAGCACCTTCTATATATTTTCAGTACTATTACAGCCAATAGCAACGATTTAGAATGATTCTAAACTACAGGAAAGAAACCTTTCTAGCGAGCTTGTAGATGTTTATAGAACTTGATGACCCATGTGAAAAGATACCCTAGAACAGATTGAGGCTAGCGTGGGCTCGCTTACGGGACATAAAAGCTGGCAACCTTTTGGATGCTGACAAGGTCATCGACACTTTCGGCGACCTTTTCGATTGGCCAGAAGGAGGAAGAGGAAGAGGAAGAGGAAGAGATTTTTTGGGCCCCGTTTCTATTGGCGTTTTCTGTGGGCTTTATTTCATGAGTTTCGTGTAGGTGGTAGACATATAAATACTGTTTCTTGAAACTATAATACTCGTTCAGCAATCGCAGTCGTTCGAAAAACAAGCGAGCGAACTTCACCTTTAACAGCAACATGCGCATTTCCAACAGCACAACCTACAACTTTTCAAAACAGATGAATCTATACTATTACACCCCTCTCATCCCTACAAACTCCAATAATCAACGGCAGCACAAATATTGAAAATTCCCTTTCCTCCAATCCCCAAAGAACCAAAACTACATCCACACCCCACACATCACTACCCACAAGAAAAGGGGTTCACATCCCAGCCGCCATCCCCCTTCTTCATTGGAGGCATTTTTTGCCCCCACCTCGGTGTTTGACGGTCCCCACGACAACCCCATTTCGTTACTCCATACCCCTAAGTCCGTCGGCCCGCTCATCGGAGCGGAAGCTACTCGCGCGAAGTGGGATGGCTTTCCAGCTTGTTTTCTACTGATTAATTCTCGTACTTCGAAAAGCAAGAATAATTGAAGAAGGAAAAAGGAAATATGGCAGCGGCAATTACAGCTCTATTTTCCCTTGAAGGTCAAACGGCCCTGGTTACGGGTGGGACGAGGGGGATTGGCCAAGCTGCTGTTATTGCACTCGCGGAGTGCGGGGCTGACATTCTGTTGATACAGGTGTAGTATTCCCCCATACTGCTCTCAGGAAACCGAAATTTAATGATTAATGTTCAATTCAAGCGCGATACCAGCAATACCGAGACGAAGAAATTGATTGAAGTGTTAGGAAAGAAGGCAACAATATACGTAGCAGATCTATCGTCACAAGAAGAAGTCGCTGCATTGACACCGAAGATACTTAAGGATGGGCATAAGATACACATCTTGGTTAATTGTGCGGGGATTCAGAGACGGCATCCAAGTGATAAGTTTCCGGATGAGGATTGGAATGAGGTATGTTTTTATGGGATTGGAATTAGATTCAAGCTGATTTTGGACAAGGTTATACAAGTCAACCTCACTACGGTTTTCACGCTCTGCCGTGATGTCGGCGCCCATATGTTGACACTCGAGACTTCTCCTACTACCGGCCGCAAGGGAAGCATCATCAATTTCGCCAGTCTATTATCCTTCCAAGGCGGTCTTACCGTCCCAGCTTACGCAGCTTCGAAAGGAGCAGTGGCACAATTGACGAAGGCCTTGTCAAATGAATGGACATCAAAAGGAATAACGGTCAACGCTATTGCGCCTGGCTATATTGCGACGGAGATGAATACTGCGTTGTTGGCGGATGAAGCGAGGTTGAAGAGTATTAGTGAGAGGATACCAGCTGGAAGATGGGGAGTTCCGGAGGATTTTAAAGGGAGTGTGGTGTATTTGGCTAGTAAGGCGAGTTCGTACGTCTCGGGACATGTTCTTGTTGTTGATGGTGGTTGGATGGGGCGGTAAAGAAGTTAGAGTTATTGCCAATGATATTTGCGTATATTTGAGGGCGTATGCTTCCGTGCAGAGAATGACAAAGCTCCTAATCGTAGATCAGTATGTTAAATCACATTCCCAGAACGAATTTTAGAGACAATCGAATATAAACAAAGGAGGTTGACTCGAGGAAAACAGCATCTCGTTCATAATCAAACCATGTCTCTGGTAAGGCGCATTCTGTGCCCAATGCTCTGGAATGCACTTTTGAAGCCACATCGAATGATTCTTTGCAGACAAAGAGTAATGACGGGATCGGAGGAGACCGGAACTCTGTAGGGTTGTGCAGTTCTGGTGGTGAAGCCTGATGTTCGTCTTCGAAGTAGAGACTCTATCCCTGCCCCAAAATCATTTACACCATCAACGGAATCTACCTAAGGCAGGTAGGGCAAATTCCCACACTAGCATTCGTAGCTCGATGGGTAGATTATAGGATTGAGGGAAGGAAGCATCGGACTGAGCGCGATTTGCATCGTTCTCGAAACTCATCGCTGATACCCGGTGGATATTGATGTGTTTTCTTCGAAGATATCTTTGCGACTGGACTTGGTTGGAAGCTGCTGTCCACCAGCGCGAGCAAAACTGGAAAGCTTTGACCACTTTATCACATGATGTATTTTTCATTCGCAGGGACTAAGCGAGCCCCTTTCGCTCGGTTAGGCGTGATAGGGGATACTCGGTCAGGTATTGTTTGAGCGCCAGGCCAGCATTGTTAATAATCCTGTAGCAAAATCATTCAGCATTTTAAGTAGAAAATACATCCAAGCTATCTAGGTGAGTGAGGCTGTTTAACACGGCACGTTTGAGCCACTATTGTTGTACTTTGAGTATTGTGAGATATTTAATCCTCAGTGGCACTCGGAAAAGGCCCGATCAAGTATCATTAGAGACAAATTTCTACGCAGCACTTACGGAGTAGCCGTATCAAGAATTCAAAATTTCTATGGAAATACTACATTGCATGTGAAATCTGAGTTATCATTCAATGAAATTTCACAACTCTGTTGCAACTACTCGAGTACAAGGCGATCACGCAACACTACGAAGGTCCCGTCAGTACATCAACAATCTTAAACACGACATTGATGCGCTTTTTATTATTACAAGGTAGTAACGGGCCGCTCGGCACCAAAATGGAGCTTCTTAAACTTCAATAGAACAGTTCTAGAGTCGATGAAATAATTAAAATGGGCTGCATGTAACTCTTAGTGAAGGATTTTGCGTTCAGGGGCTGCGAAGAGGGGCAGATGTAAAATTGCCTGATGCGCGTGCTCACGACTATCGATTGCACTGCGATAGGTAGTTGCAACGGTTCAAACGCGAGGGGCACAGCGCTGTCGAAGTGTCCAATTATTTCTAGTCGTCCAGATTAGTTTTCGCCCTACTCTGGAGCGCATTGAGATTTGGATCAGCCGTGGCCAACGAGCCGCTTGACCTAAGACTTCTTTTTGCGGAACGTGTCTCGTTGCTGGGAGCACGAGATTGATGAATCAAAAAGTAACCGGAATGAAATATCAACTCCTTTCCCCACCAACCGGATTTCCTTCCTTGCTCAAACTCAACCTTTCTTTCACAGTTGAACTGATCGAAAGATGTATGCGACAGAGAACGCATTGATTTGTTTCTAGAAAGTTTATGCCTGCCAATAACTTCTCACATATCACTGTTTCAGCGCGCAACCCCTGCCGTCCGGGCCACCGACGACGGTTATTTTGATACACTCCGAGGGATCTGCTCCTCATTGTGTCACGAACTTCCCGGGTAACCACCTTGCCTACATCGTGCAGTACTCCGTACTCTTCCCAGTACTTTTGCACCTGCTGCAGGTCGAATCCATGCTTCAAAGAATCGGTACAACTCACAGCACAGTTTAAACAACACTCTCTGTAGAGGCGTCAAACGGCGTTAAACGGCATATAATCATTCGGAAACACGCGTAATCTGCAACCATGGCGACACGACAGGAACTCCGCGAACAACCTTCGTTTCGACGAGAATCACCTTCACCTTCGAGCTCACCAACTCCAGCCATCGGTGCATGCCCCGAACTCTCCAGATGTGTATCGATAGGTTCAGCAGGCTCTCTCTTTTCGGGCAGCTCTAGCACAATGGGTCGAGAGTCGATAGCCAGTTCGGTAGGCAGCTCAGCGTCACGATCGTCATCTGCGAGTTACACTACGAGACAGTCGATGGGTGGGCTGGAGAAACCAACACGAAGAGGATATGTGCGTCCACAAGGAACGAATTTCGCGGCATCTGCGCAGTCTAGGGAGAGTGTCCTCAGTCTGGGGAGCATAGCACATTTACAATACTACTTCGCACGGACGGGTCTGCTTGATGGAAAGGGAGGACGATTGGCGAAGAAGCGGGAGAAAGACCTTCGAGGAACCCTGGATTTGTCTGCTCTGGATACATCATTTCTTTCGCCAAATTTCATGGGATCTGATGTCGACTCTTCATACGCATCTATGGGCGGCAGTCCCGAGCTCCTTGCCCAAGGACATGGCGGTTCGCTGGTGGAAAGTCCTACGCAAGAAGAGGACTACTATTTTAGCGGAGAAGACGAAGACCATCCACATATGCTCCCTCCAACAGTCAGCACATACAATCATCGCGAGAAACCCCTCCCTCCTCCACCATCTCTCACAGAGCTCAAAGAAGATCTTCAAAAAGCCCTCTCCGAAGCCACAAAGGTCCTCAACGACGCAAAAGAAAGCTACGCGTCACCTCTGGCATCACCCTCTGGACCACAAAACCCAGATGAGCCAACAGCCGAAGAAGCAACCCAGGGCTGGTACGAGATCCAAGGCATGCACATACTTGATATAATGACTCTCGCCATCCGCGCCGCAAAAATGTATTACACAGCGCACGACCAACCAGCACGCCTCTCCGCGATAAAATCAGAGCGACGGATACGTGCAGAGCTCCTCTCAGTTATGGACGTACTCAAAAGAATGGCAACTCGGAATTTCGCCTCAGGAATGCGTACCGAGGAACGACAAACTATGGAGACTTGGGTTGCAGGCGTCTACGATATGTTAAGAGAAGAGGAAACGATGGAAGAAGCAGAGAGAAGACAGAGAGCTAGCTGGATCTGGCTTGAAGATTCGTGGGATCCTAGGGATGTGCACAGAGAATATCTATTCATGAAAAGCATGGATCCCGACCCTGTCCTACCACCTTTCGAGTCCGTTGACTCCGTGCCGGACGAAGAACTACCTACGGCATTCCTGCAGGAAATGAGGACTGGATTGCGACTCGTGAAATTACACAACGCAATGGTCAAAAAGAGCAAGCGTCCCTTCGGCGCGATCGACAAGTGGCACACCGACTTCGGGAAACCATATCGCTCAGCAGATAACCTACGTTACTGGATCAAAGCCGCTGAGTTACGCTGGGAGGTCGTGCTCAAGGTTGACGTTATGGGCATAGTGAACGGCGGAAACCGAGAAGCCTGGAAAGGCTTCGAAGAAGCAATTTGGAAATGGTGTCGCCGGGTTCGCGAGGAGATATCAACGGAATTGAAGGTTTGAATGTTGGGGATTTTGATAACGATACTTTCACGATGGTTTATGATGTTAATGCGCATGTTTTCGAATTTTATTGCGAGGGGAAGAAAAGGGGTTGTGCCTTCCGACCTGCCTGGTTGCTTACTTGCCTACTGCTTTAACTGTACTGTATATAATGGGATGGATGCATAGCAGGCAAGGGAGTATCGGAGGGCTTTTTAAACTTACTTTGCTCTTGTCGTATTATACCCAGTACCCTGTTTTCAAGAAGAAAATGAAATATTGTTCGGTTTCTTGCTCGCATTCCAAGTCCACCTTCACTGCTATTTCCTCATTGTGTTGAAAATATTCAGAATTTGCTAAATTTGAAGTAGCTTGTCCTTTTTCAAATCGCGGGTCCGGAGGGATCTAAAGATGGCGCCTTTGGTTGCGAACTATGGTTTGGCACTGGGAGAGAACCAGTAAACGTCACCTTACACTCGCAAGTATTATTCTATACCATTCTTATTCCGTTCACTTCCACATTCTGCAAGGGAATTCCCCTGGAAGTAGGAACCTATTCACCCGCCTCTATGCGCCCATATTGCGATTATTTTCACAGTATTGACAGGAGGACAAAGATTCACTACCCGAGACCTACAAAGTCGCCTCTGTCTATTCATTCCCACGCCACGCCAACATTTTCTCCCTCACAGCTTCAAGATTTTTTACTCCTCTCTTCTTTCAACACCTGTCTTAAGGTCAAGAGAGACAAACAAGCAAGTGAGCGAGCGAGCAAACAATCACGGCTTGCTCCCTCTTGAGAATAGGAAGGGGAAGCAAAGTCGATATCGATCTATCGCAACACGGACTTAGGATCACACTCCCCTTGCAAAAATTCAGAGAAGATCCTGTGATTTTCGCACAGGACTTACTCACGCGCTCACATATGCACACAACTCATCAAGCAAAAGCTATTCAGCAGCCAGAGAACGACAAATTCTATTCACAGCAAAAAGAAAATGTGGTTCAGGATCCCGGTGCCACAATTCTCCATCGCCGTTTCTAGGAGTCATTCACCTTTGACTTCACCGCCACCTTCACCACTTTCTACCCTTTCAAACACTACATTACCTCTCACCCCAGGAAACGATACATTGAGGCCAGGGTTTGGTTTCGTGGTCCCTTCCTGCGAGGACAATAATGCAGTGGAGTGTTTAAGCTTGTATAATGTTTTTGTAACTGTAGTTTTGGGGTGTCTGGTTATGGCAGTGGTGATACGAGTGCTGAAGTTGGGGATGAGAATCTTTAGGAGTTGGAGTGCGGAAGGGGAGCAGGAAAGGAGAGGGTGTTGATGTGGGGAAGGATGGTGGTGCGGATATGGACGTGCCAGGAAGCAGAGTAAAGGCTGAGAGAAAGGTTAAGGAGGCGTGGAAGC